>LQNK01000331.1:27835-40471 GCA_001586405.1 Phoebis sennae | reverse complement strand
AAGGAAGTAAAAGGCTTAAAAATAATTCCTGTTTAATTATACTACTATTTATATTTAAACATATAATCTTTGTTTAAAATAAGATAAACAGGCGCTAAAAACAAAGCCGTTTCTACAAAACAAACGAACTACATAAATTGGATTCCAAAAATACAAATGATCTACGTTATTTTCTCAGCAATGCATTAAAATTCCTGCTTTTGTTTTATATAAGAATGCAATGCATAAATACTAAATATTTTCGCAGTAAAAAAGTAGGACAACAGTTTTTTTTTCATTGTAATTAATGGGCGTAGCATTTATTACACGAAGCTCGCTTGAACCTTGCACTGGTGGTATTTTTACAATACTGTTAAATGAATATTTCATTATTAATGTTTTTAAGGAAAATGTATTGTAAGTAATATTTATTTATTGTAATTTAACTATTCTCATTATTAAATGCGTTAGATATTTTACCGTAGTATAATTGTAAATTCGTATTGCATCAAGTTTAGGTTGTGATTTGTGATCAATTGATCATAACAGTTGTGTACATTTCTATAACGATATAGAAATGTACTGTGATTGATGATATATAAAATAGAAAATAAAAGTGTGTGATGGTTTATATTTTTGTATATTTTCCACTCGGTATCTCTGAAGAGGGCTTTGCAAAGCAGATAGTCTTTGTTTGGGCACCAAATGTAGGTTTTAAAGTTTTTTTTATGTTGATAAATCAGTAAATTGCTCGAAATCAATACAATTCTAAGATTTTAGATTCCACCTATATTTTTTAATTTTTGTGTTAAAAATTCCTTTTTTTATTTAAATTCTATTTTTTCTCAAAGTAATGACGTTATTTTTACAGGTTTTAAAATAATATATGAAATATGTAACCATGAAAATATCTCATCGCCACTGATAGTAGTTTTTAAAGGCCTTTTGAAAAAATTATGAATAAAATATAATTTTGTGATAACGATGTTAAAGGGAGTTAAATGCATCAGTAATAATTTTTGTCTATTTTATGTTTTATATAAGGATGTTCTAACGTTAGGTATATTCTAATTAATAAATAGACGTATTAGAATTTGTGTATCATTGTGTATATCCGTAGCATTATAATTGAAATGTAATTGGATTTCATAATTTCGAACTGAAGTTTACGCCGAGGTTGAAATTTCATTAGAGCGATATTAAACAAGGGACTTATCGAATATTCCCGTTAATGTGGGCTGTTCGATGTGTAACTGGTTTTCCTGGCAGTTGAAATTAGAGCTAGCTTACAGTACTCCGAATATACAAAATAGCTAGTGACATATCGGTAGTGTTGTGATAGAATGTATGAGTGTTACCACTTCTTGATGGAAATTTATATTGAAAATATCTTATAATTCTCATCATACAAGAATTAGACGTACTAATGTAATTTAGTTCTTGGAACAAATAATTATTTAAACTTAGTAATTCTTAATTATCACTTAGAAAATTTGAGCTGCGATATATACCTAATAATAAATAAAGTAATATTGTATATTCGAAATATATCGTGTTGTTTGTTACTTGTTCTTTGTCAATACTATTTGGCCTCTGTGAGCAAAGTGAATTACTTTAAAACGGTATCTTTGTCCCTAAAAATGTGGGATGCTCTTTGCGATGTAACTGGCTTTTCTCCTAGTGGGGATATAACAGCTAGCTTATACTTCATATAAATTAAAAATAGTCTTGTTGCTGTGAATGTAGTCATATTGACAGCTATTAGATAGCGAGCGATTGCGAGCTATTGATGTAGTATTTTTGAAGAAGAAAATGCTCGTAAATGTGAAACATGCTAAATATATCATTTGTTTTGCTGGAAGTCCTAACTGCTAGTCAGAGTCGTGAATAAGCAAGGCTTCTTTGACTTCGACACAATCTTGTGACTTGTCTATATACTATTAGACTTTGGTGAGCGAGCTTTTTTAATGAAGCCTTTACGTATGTAAATAATTATTTTATGTAATTCGCGTAAATGTGAAATGCTGTTAGAGGATATTTCCAGGTAACAGGAAAATAGAGTAAGATCGAATAAACAAAGGTATAGTCTTCTGACTTGTCTATATTGGGATTCTTTAGCTAAACTAAATTAGAACTTTTGTATTTACGTCAATGGTAATAACATCTTATTTCCATTGAACAATATAAAATTATAATAATGTTGAATATGATTTTAAGTTTCTTTAACGACATAAAATAATAAATAAAATTTCATATTATATTCATAAATCATTCAAAACATTTATTTTAGTGTGTGGTTTAGTTAACGTTAGTTCATAAACTGGTCATATTGAAATCAAAAGGCTTTCATCATGGCTTAAGTTACCTTTACATCTTTTCAGGTAGTCTAAAGAGATGATACTTAAATATCAATAGCTAAGATTCACTTCAAGATGTCTTTACATATGCCCTTTCATTACTGCGCGTATCTTTTTTACGATTTCATTTTAAGTGGGTTAAGTACTATATTTATAAAATATAAAAATCAGTTTGACTTTTTGTTGAGTTTCTTAATATTTGAGGCTGTTCCACGCGGTTTCGTTCCCGAAGCATAATGTTATATAGCCTATAAACCTACCTCGATTATTGCTTTATCTAATAGTACATTTGTTTTTTTTTTAATCGTACCGTTTGTTGTGCGTAATCCGTTGAAACATATAAACATAATTCTTCAACGTTATAATGAAGTAAAATAATTAATTTTCAATATACAACGCATTATCTTTTCAACTAGTTTTCAACGTACAGATTTTATAAAACAAGCATCAAATCAATAATCTACGGTTGAAACTTTCAAAGGATTAACGATCCCTTCATTAAGGTGCATTTCGCTTCAACACTATTCAGGTCAGTGTATTTGACTTACCGTAGTGAAAACTTTTTCAATTATAAGCAAAGCCCGAGATAAAAGATTGGAGGCGTTTTAACTGATTTAACGTTTCATAAAACTCGAGTCGCAAGTCAATTTTGTTCGTATTCGAGTGAGTTTTATATTCATTAAGTTTATTAAGTTTATTCCTTTGATTAAATGAAGAGATAATATCGAAAATTGCGTTGTTTTTTTCGCTTTAATAATTGATATTTTGTATTGTTACCTCTTGATGGAACTGAACCGTGATTTATTTATTTAAAAGAAACACTTCATTAGTTTCACAATTATATATTTTTTTGCAGTATATAAATTATTTATTTACAAATCTAGACCGATTTCGAACACCATCTTCATATTTTTAACGTTTTGCTATAAAAATAACAAGAGCAATACATGCTCGAGGCATGCTTAATGAACAAAGTTTTAGTCTTGTAATCAATTTTAAATTTTTCACTGTTGGAAAATTCATTATGAAAAATAGTCGTCTACCTGAAGAAATTATATAATTTCGAAGTGCTATATGAAATCTTTTATCATGAAATCCATTACTCTTACGCAAGATAAACCACCGAGTAGAGCTGGTTTAAGAAAAGTAGTACATACATAATACATTGTAACAGTCAATTTAACGAAGCGTCTGCGTTCTCGCATAGATAAATAAACCGCAAACTTGAATGGTGAAATTGGAATGTAATTAAAGCCTATCTTGTGAGTTACATTAATGCTCGCATTTCACCCACGGCGCAAATCTTCACTTCAATTAGTGATCAATGGAGGGGAATTATACTAAATGCTTCAGTTCCAGTAAGGTTAATACTTCTAGTGTGTTATTTTTGGGGTTGTTTTTTAATGTATATAGTATGTTTAGAGAGTTTAATAATTTATTTATTTAACACTTCTTTTATACACACCACAATAAGAAATAAAATGGTTCAACAAAACAAAACGGTTGTTAGTTATTGCTCAATCGTTCATTATCACGTTAGGTTTGACCGTTTAAATACACCATTTTGAAATAAAGACATTTCTATAACTAATTACTGAACTGTCAAACATTTTTACCCTAATCAAAAACAAGCAGCTCGTTCAAATACATGGATTTGAAAGGCGTCCATGTCCTATCATATTCAGAAGTTTTGCGTATTCCATTACAATCTATAAACTTCACATACACGTGCAGATCCTGACACTTCAATTAGAATAGCCTGATGTATGCATTTCACTTAACAACGTAAGCCTTAGACAGCAGACAGGCTGGCTCGGGTTTCATCCCTTATTCAACTCTGGGCTCCTGGTAACGGCGAAATAGGTCGAATCTTAATATAACGTTTGTACTCTTGTGATAAAGAATAAATGATTTATTTTTAGAATTTATGTCTTTGTATTAACTTACTTATGCTTACACTTTAATAATCCTTTTTTTTTAATAAAAATGATATAGACTTAAAATATAGGTGTAGAAGTTAATCACGTGTAGGCATGTACTTCACTTTCCATGTCAACTTACATAGACACAGGCTCGTGTTTTAAGCGGAGGACATACATATCCAGACTGTTCCGAAGTGACACGAGATGTAGTGTCAGTGAACTGTGTATAACTGAGCATGTCTCAAGCGCGCTTTTATGAGATTGTTTTCTGTATTTATCTATTTTGCGACATAGAGGCGCAGATTCAGACACTTCAATTAGAATAGCCTGATGTATGCATTTCACCTAACAACGCAAGCTTTAGACAGCAGACAGGCTAGCTCAGGTTACATCCCTTATTCAACTCTGAGTTCCTGGTAACGGTGAAATAGGTCGAATCTTAATATAGCATTTCTGTTCTTTTGTTTGAGAGAATTAGTAATATTATTAGGTTGTTTTTGAAAATTAATGTTGTTATAAGTACTTGAGTACTTTAATTATTTGCTCTTTTAAAATATCGTATAGTCATTTTAATAGTAATCTTTATCATTTGGAGTTGAATGTACATGCAATCACAAACAATGGTGGTAGCTTTTAATTTGGAAGGTGTAATCCCTGTCATTATATTATTTAACTCTGGTGTTTTCCCTACCTACTGTTGCGTTTACTCAAGAGAAATTTCATTTTACAACGCATGTTTTTGCTTAGATTTATTAAAATTATTATTATTTAGTTCGCCTGTATAAAATGCAACATGTGTTGGATAGAAAAAATAATTAGGAAAACAGAGGCCGAGAAAATTGTGGCAAATAACTCTTGACATAAATTCTCCCAATCGTAAATGTTCTGGTTTTGGTCACGCAACGACGGAAAAATTGTTCTTATACTTACGTGCTACGAGCATATTAGTAATGTAATTGTATTTGGTATGTGTGACACATGTTTTCTTGATAAAATAGTATATGGTGAAACAAAAATGGTTATATTGGTTAGTAGGTTGTCAGCGGTGTCTAAGAAAGGCCTTTATAGCATTACTCAATTTCTGTTTAAAACATTTTTGTACTCTATTCATTATATTAAATGAATAGAGTACATATACATATTAATGTGTATTTTTAAATAAGGTTTGACTAAGGCCCGGTTTTTGAGTAATTTATTTAAATTATCAATAGTATTATGGATTCATTAACTGTCAGATAAATTACAGACGAAATTTGATAATGATGCGTTGTTCTGTAACGCAATTGTCACATTTTCTGAAAGTTTAGCGCTATCGAATAGATAAATTAGCATTTAAGTGACTCGGAAACCGGACTTGTGTTATGTTTTGTATTTCATTCATCAAAGCTCGGGTGGAAATAATTTGAAGTGAATGCGATGATGACAAAGGAATTGAAGAAAATATCTCCTGAGCACTAATTAAATAAGTATCAATTTCTCATAATATAAGTTTATTTTATGTTTATGATAAGGTTTATTGTCATATCATATTTATAAACAGAAATATCCGTCACTTGCGAAATGATACACAATTTCGTCGCGACCAAAATAGGGGAGAACGACACTCGAGAGAATTTTTCATATGAATTCATATCAGTGTATTCATTTTTATGTTAAATAATGCAAGCGACGTTATTCCACCTAATATATTCATGGAGATGGAACGCGTAGTAAGAAATGAAGTGTCGATTATTCAAGTTTATCGTAATACAGTAAAGTGCTTTAAATGATTTGGAATTTGAATTTGAAATGAATAATTATACAATGCGTTTTATGTTTGACCTTGCTAGGTGTTTAGAAATCATATCAGATTTAGTTAGTAATATTTGAAACATTAATCATACCCTCTTAAACAATTTTGGCCATGGTACCTAATCAATAAAAATAGCTCAGAATGAATGATATATTATAATTAACGACTGAATTTTTGATCGTTTCTTTGAATTGAATAGGCCCTGAAAGTACTAACCAATTTCGATGAAATTTTGTACAGAGATTCTTTTAGACTCGAGAAAGGACAGAGGATAATTTTTATCCCGAATATCCTACGGGAACGAGAGGTATGCGCGGATGAAACCGCAAAGCTCAGCTAGTATATTATATGTAGGTGCAATAGTATATTAACATTATTATGGGACATCAAATACAAACAACATGAGTATGGAACATACATCCACACTTGTGACCTTATTATATAAACCTTACTAGCGACCCGCCCCGGCTTCGCACGGGTTTAATGGATGATATTATACATAATAACCTTCCTCATGAGTTACTCTATCTATTAAAAAAAACCGCATCAAAATCCGTTGCGTAGTTTTAAAGATTTGAGCGTTCATAGGGACATACAACATGACACATGACAGAAAAAGCGACTTTGTTTTATACTATGTAGTGATTCATTGATTTATTGTACAGTTTACTCGAATGTAAATTTTATTTAAAGTTATAATTAATCAAATTTCACTGTTTCATTATATTTTATTCAACAAGCAAAAGTAGTAAACAAACGATGATTAATATGGGGATCTATTTTTATTATCTGTGATTTTTATTTAAAGATCATTGAACATAAAATTAAATGGTTTTACAACGTAGTTGATTGCGCTCATCCTTGTTTTTATTGGAGGCCCAATCCAATCCAGTCGGAAGTTTTGTACCGCTTTACTTACAAATGTTTCGATTTCCAATTCAGCTATCCGACGTCCTGAAAATATAATTTTTAAGCAAATACAGTCATTTATAATAAAATTCGATGGGTATTTTTTGGTATTTTGCTGGCGGACATGTTATAAGCTTGATTGAAAACTTCGATTTCGAGCTTTGAGCATTTCATAAAATAATTTTTGTTTATATTCCATACAGAAATATGACATGTAACTGTAGTGTTTACGATTGCAAACAAAACGATATCATATTGAAATATATGTAAGTCGTTGGAGTACGTCGTAGAAGATTTAGATTTAAGATTTACTACACAATTATGTACACTGTTGTACATTTTTTTTGTACTTATGTTGAAAAAGTAATTTAATTTATTCAATTTTAGCAATTTCTAATGTAGTGATTTGTTGCTTAAGAACGTAGGGCGTATGCCTTTATGTGATACTAGCTGTACCGCGCGGTTTCGTTCCCGTAACATAGTGTTACATAGACTATATTACTCGTGGATAATGTAGCTTTCGAATGGTGAAAGCATTTTTAAAAACGGTCCAGTAGTTTTTGAGCCTATTCATCACAAACAAACAAACAAAATTTCTCTCTTTATAATATTAGTGTAGATAAAACCAAAATTTAAATATCGTTCAGTTACTAAATACATAACTGACTAATTTAGGACATATTTAAGTAATAATCTTTCAATATGTTTTACTATTTTATCTCACGGAATCCTTTTATGTATAAGTTAAAAGTATCAATAATAATATTGTATATGCCTATAATTTGCATGCAAATCCAGATGTGTATTAATAATTTTAAAGTTATATCTAATGTAATTTTGTCATGCAGTTGGTGTATCTTTCAAATGAATAAATAATTGAATAATTCAAAAACGTTTAGTAGTACTAGTTACCTATACAACTTCGTGCTCCAAAACCGAACGGGTTAAAAGCAAAAGGGTCTGCATTGCGGTAGGACAGGGCATCGTCTTTGTCCACCAGCCAACGTTCAGGAATGAACTCTGTCGGTCGGGGGAAGTGGCTCTCCAGCATGGAGAGGTATTGGTGAGGGAAGAAAACGTGTACCTGAAAATAATTTTTGGTATTGGAAAACTGTTATAGATGTATGTACTTTTTATTAATATTATCAAGGGATATGTTTATAAAATAAATTCAAACTAGATTTTTGAAATCAAAAATTCAAAAAGTTTCGATGTAAACATAATACGTGTAGGGCGATACACCCAGATATAGGCTTTAGGCTAGTGTTGAACTGAGACACTGAATTTTGTTTAAATTCAAAATCTTTATTTGCTCGAATACATGGTATGAAAGGTGTTACAAAAAATTGTTCAACATGTTTCGCTGTAACAGTCACAGCATGCAAAATAAATTTGTCTTAAATTACGTCACATATTATATAATCCCATGTTATGAAATATTTAATCATATTTATGCTATTTAATAATGCTTATAATGTAACACTTAAGTTAAAGTGATTATAATATCACAGCGCGAGATAACTACCACACTTATTGCTGACTCGGGTGTTCAGTGGTCATTGCACTGATACACACAATAGATTTACAAGCATTGGAAATTTTATAGTTGCTTTTCAGTACAAGAACAAAGTAACTTACATCCTTAGGTACCCTGTATCCAAGCAGATGGTATTCTTTAGAAGTTTTCCTCATATTTCCCACGACAACAGGCATTATTCGCATCGACTCCTTTATGCAAGCTTTCAGGTAGGATCGCTTCTCAGAGTTAGATAAAGTCTCCTCCCTCAGCTTATTTTGTTTTTCAGGATTAGAAGCGAGGAGGTACAGTGTTGCAATGACGCTGTTTGACGACTAGAGTAGAAAAAAAAGATTCTCATGAAAATTTATTTGCCTTATAGTAATAAAATTGGATTTATATGTCTAATTAAATAAGTTTCTGACTAATATTCTAGAGTCTCTCTATCTGTCTATTCACGCCTAAACCACTAAATTGATTTAGATATTTTTTTACAACGGTCGTTTGAAACCTGAGAAAGGATATTATATAGTTTCTATCCCGGAAATTCCATGGAAACGGGAAATATACGCGTAAACAAAATAAATAAAATGAAAGTCAATGTTTAATTTGGCTAGCCTTGATAAATGAAAATTAAAGTTATTTGCCATTAGAGCAGGAATGTACAATCTCGCGTATAAAAGTGCAATCTGTCTCTTCGCATCGTATAACACAAAAGAAACGCTCACTGTTTTAAATTCATTTTGAATATTTTCTACGTTATATATCCTTTATAAGCTTTCATGATACTAGAATAATTGAATTATCTATTTATTTTTTAAATTAACTAGGTGCGATATATCATAGGTAGTCAGTTCAGGTTAATTTACAATCATTATTACTCAATCTGCTATCATCATATTTCACAGCTATAAATAATACGTCATTATTCAGCTTGATTAAATTTTATAGCGATATATCATTAATTATAAATTTATTAGTGTACCGTTTCGACACCGGCCATTATAACAGCCCTTTTCCAATAGTTTTCTAGAAATTTCTCGAGAAGTTCTTGCCCATCAGTATAGCTTAATGAAATATGATGATATATCATTAGTAGCATATAATTAATGAAATATTGACATTGATTAATGACTGCTATTTTCTCGTTGTATTCTAGAAGTTTCTCGAATACTATCTCCCCGTTGCCAGAATAGAGTAATGAATGTTTATAGTGCTATCATATATCATTAGCGAAATATTATAAACTAGCAATGGCGCGCAGCTTCGCTTCCGTAGAATAATGTTATATAACCTATGTTCATCAGGGATAATGCAAGGTAGGAATGCAATGGTAATAGATATTTTCAGATTGGTCCAGTAGTTTCAGAGCGTATTTAATACAAACAAACAAAAAAGTCTTTCTTCTTTATAATATTAATGAATATGATCATGATTTTGAAAAGTCAGAGAAGCACTTCTGCGTGTATGATAATTAAGATAATTGTTAAATGTTATTTGTAGTATTATTGTTAGTAATGTTAGTGGGTACAATATTTTGTTTTTTTAATGAGCGTTTTCTTCGCCAATAACCCGCTCAGTGGTTTGGCGATTATGTAGATATAATATACCATGTACCTTTTTTTATATATAAATTAAAAAAATATTCAGCGTACCGTATCAACGCCGGCGAAAAGCATATCGCTGGCCATGATGACCGCCATTTTCTCGTCGATTTCTAGAAGTTTCTCGAGCACTCCTCTTTCGTTATTCGGCTTCATGTCTCGCGTCGCCAATTCTTTCCTTGCCTCTTCGACAAAGTTCTTGCTGAGTCTAAATTAATTAAGAACATATTATATTTTTAATCTAAGAATATAAGGTATAAATTAAAATTGCATTTAATAATTGGTTTCAGAATAATATTGTAATTAAATATTCGTTAATTATTTTGTGGAGTTGTGGTCAAAGACTCTTCAGTTTGTTTTGCAATTATAAATTCTAAAATTGTTTCAAAATATTGTTTTCATTTATTCTGGTGGTAAACCATAGAATTCAAGAATAATTTGATTATTAAATTATTATCAATATTACATTGTATTTTTGACACTGAAACTTCGCATTATATTACGAAAATAATGACTTCCGGTATATTCAATATTGGTTTAATTTTAAAAAATTTAAAAAATATGGTTCTCGGGCACCAAAGATTATTCCTGTAGAATAAAACCGATTAAGTTTTAATGTTAAGCTGTCAAACAAAAAAAATCACCGTTCAAGTTCTTCATACCGCTCCATTATTCGCCTATACGTGGGCGTCGCGACGTACCGCCACAAGTTGGGCTTGAACTCCAACTTTTCAGTGAGAACGAATATATCTCGAACGGTCTGAATGAGACGTCTCACGGGCGAGGTGCTCTGTAGAGCGGGGTCGAGGCAATGAAGGCGTCTGCCGAGCGCTATGACACCGATCGACTCGAGCGCCCATAAGTTCATTTCCAAATCGAACTCTTCTATCATGTTTACCGCGTTTCGCTTTGCCTTTAACCTGAAAGTTTTGCTATGTTTTAAAGTTGTATTAATTAGACTATTGGTTTCTGACGCTTTCTTTTATAATAATTAATCCTAAATTATTATTTTACCTTTTAGTTAATGCTCAATGCTCTGATTGTCTAATTTAAAGAAAATATGTTACACAATCAATATCTCAAGCATGTTTTTGAATAAGGAACACATTTAATGTTCGTCTGAAAACAAGACGAACTTTTTATAAATATATGTCAGCCATTATTTCGTAATAGGTTCAATCAACAATGTCAGAAATTTAAATTAAAAATTACTTGTATGTTAACTAAAATAGGGAACATAAAATATGTAACGTTACATGCAAAGAACAAATTACATTATGTGTAATTTATTGTCATCAGTTTGGGTTGTTTAATAAATGCCACGCAAGATAATAAAGTCTCGTGTATTATAATTTTGCTGTTAACCTTCAACTGGGTAATATTTCATATTATATTAAACGTTTTCATTAAAATCTTTCGTCTATATTTTACCCTTTTGTTAAGGACCGGTTCTTTAATAAGTTTTCTAGTAGGGTCTTTTATCTAGAAAAGCATCGTGTCTTTTTGCTTTTAACCTTTTCACGATAAAACTGCTGATGATAACAATAAATTCAAGGTTCTTTGGATACTGAAACCTTACAGAATATTGTGGAGGAATGAAAGACAAAAGATTGCAACGAAAGTCAAATATTAAACTCTGGGATATGAAATGCAGTCTTATGATATAAAAGTAGAATGAATGAAACTAACTATAGTTTTTAAAATGTTTAAAAATTTGCTTTGTTATATTACTACCTACTACCTTAATAACATACTAGCTTTTACTCCCGACTTTCTCGATTAGTACGTTTCCGAATAGTACGTTTTTTCAAAACCAATTCAGACAATTTATTTTCCCTACACCCAACTATATTATGTATGCAACACTTCAAGAAGATTTGTTGAGTACATAAAGTGTAAATTGCCAACAAAAAACAAACTAACAAATTTATAATATAAGTTGGTATTTAAGAGGTAGTTTTAGTATTTCATACCAATTAAAAAAAAAACTTTTACGAATTACATACTCCCCAAGTGCCATAGACTATGTTTTATTGTAAAAAAGTTGCTTACTCAGGCGAGCGGGAGCGAAACGTGAAGTATGGCTGAAGTTATCAAGTGCATCTTACTGGATTATTCGCTTAAAAGCGTTATGCAATCTTTGGAAACTTCGATACTTTTATTTAAATTAGCGAAAGTTTTGACGTTTACCTGGCAATGGTTTCGTCAGCTACCTCCGCTAATGTATTTTGGTATAGTTTAATAGTTTTCGGCTGCATCAAAATTGGATTTACCGTCGACCTAAATTTCTTCCAAACTTCGCCGTGGCTGTAATTGAATATTTAATTTGATAAGTGAAATCCTTTTATGAGCTTAAAGGCTCGGTTATTGTGACTTTGCACCTTGAATTTTATTATTCTTTTTGAAGTTGTTATTTTACGTGTATTTCTCGTGTGGTGACGGGTTATAATTTTTAACACTTGTGTTGTCACCCAATTTCATCATCGGAAATAAAATAGTGGGAGCTGAGCATTGCAAGACTGGGCCAAGCATGCACCGGTCAAATTATCCCCCCCCC
>LQNK01000331.1:0-27806 GCA_001586405.1 Phoebis sennae | reverse complement strand
CCTCCCCAGCAGAAGATTTCTATTTTTATTTCTAAACTATAATAAATATTGTAAGAAACTAATAGAGGGGTTTTGTATAATTATGTCGAATGTAATAAAAATGTACTGTGATTCTACACAACTGGCCAATTATAGAACTAGTCATAAAGACCATTAGCAAAGTATTGGGTCGTGACGTCAATAAGACGTTCGAGCACCAGGCGCAATCGGTACCAATGCGCCCAGATACTGAACGCGCCTACTCTTTTATAGGACTTTGATGACAGCTGACAACTAACAAATGACATTTGCATAGAAAGATGACATTTAGAATTTGTTAAAACATGAAATCACAAAATGTTTCCGACAATATTATGTAAGATTCTAAGTCTCGTCGTTTGCTGTACACTTAACCTACGTTTTAAAGTGACATCCATTTTCGAAATTATTCCATTTCTTCTTGTCTCCGTTGCCAAGAAAGAATATGTGAGCAATTCGTATGCTTTCAAAACAATTTTGCATATAGATCGTGTCTTACCTATTCTGTTTGGTATTAAGTACATTTTATACACTCACTCAGTCACAAGACCAGTTGGTGAATCGGGTGTGGCTTTATTTTTGTCTTTCCTATAAGTTTCTAGAGTGTCGAAGCCAGACCGATAGGGTAACCAATTTTCGCCTCGTAGAACCTTAAAATAATTGCATGTGTTTAACTTTCACATCAATAATATTGAAATATTTTCCACGTGGAAAAATTCCTGTGGGATGATAAAATTATTTGAGTATTTCGGATACAGATTCATCGATAATTGTTTATCTGTCTACTGAGTAGACTCAATAACTCTGTTTTTGTGGAACTTTCGTGTTGGTTTCTTTGACCCAGATTTGATAAGCCGATACACAATTTATTACATTCTGTACTCAGTTTTGTGTCACAAAGAATATTTTATCGTCTAAAAGTTGGCTTAAATTATATCAAACGGATTTTGTTGTTGTTCATTCTAATAATTTTTGTTAATTGCTAATAATAACCGAATACCCGAAAAAATAGCGAAGTTACTACTCCCAATTTTATAACAAGACATCAAGAAGAGTTTGTGTTTTGGATCTAATAGAAATATTTGTAACTAGCCTCGCCCCGCGGTTTCACCCGCGTAACTTTTGGTCCAGTGGCAACTCCGGAATTAAAAGTTGCTTATACGAGTATGTTATTCTGCACCATAACTATATGTATGTTTCATCATATACGGTGCAGTAGTTTTTGCATGAAATAAATACATCCACACAAACTTTCGCATTTATAATATTAGTAGGATTAACAATGCTTACTTCTTCCGAGGCTTTGGCATCCAGCAACATCAGGAGAGAACAAGCTCCAAAAATTCCGTTCACTTTCACAATAGGTCCATATGTTTTATGTACTGTTGCGAACATTGTGGCGTCACTGGGGGGTTGGTATTCTGAAAATTACGAAGAAATATAACCGATTTATTTTCCTGTTTTATTTTTAAGATCTTTATATATATTTGGAACTAAATATTGAAACTGTATTTAATAATTTGGCATGCGTAATGTTTATTTAAACAACCAAAACTTCTATATTATTTGTGATTATATAATGAATTGGTACTGTTAGGTGACCAACAGAATATTTTTTTAACAATTACCAATACAAGAACAAAATCAAACATAATTAGTTTTTGCCAAACAATAGAACCGACTTGTTCTGTGTAGCATTAAAAAGTAGAAAATAACTTTTATTTTATTTTTGAAATCTATTCAAAGTCGGTGCCTTTACCTGTTCAATTTAACAAGGTTTTTAACCGACCTTGAATATATTAAAAATTCAGTTAAAAACGAATAGTTTACCTTATAAAAAATAATTTTAAGTATTAAAGAGTATTCATACGTTTTGGAATTAAAAATTTCGCGTAGGCAGAAAGAAGCGTCGTGATTCTCCAGGGTCCGGGTATGTCGTCCCATGATTTGAGCTCTACTGGTTCCGCATCTGTTTTGAGGAAGGCCGTATTCGTTGAGGCATGTCTGAAATAAAAACAAAAAAATTATAAATAACTAGCTTTGGCCCGCGGCTTCGCCCACGCGAATATCCTACGGAATTCTCACAGGAATAACAAGCTTCTTTCGTGAAAACGTTAAATTAATGTCTTCCAATTTCATAACTTTATGTCTGCAGAAATTTCAAATATACACAAAATATGCTTAAACAGATAAACAGATATACTTTCACATTTATAATATTAATTGGGATAAAATTTTGTATTAGTTTTGTTATCATTAACGTCAAGTGTAATAGTTGATACATAAGCATCCATTTACTTTATCTAATCGTTAAATAGCTAAACAAATTGTTTGCACCAATACAAACGGCAGCAAAATATTGTTATTAGCTATGCCCTACGGTTTCACCAGTAGCGATAGTCTAGCGTCTTCCTTATGAAACTATCTAACACAATTAGAAAAAAAAACAAGTTATTTCCGGTAATCAAAGATTTAAACAAACAAGCAAATAATGTTTTCAGATAAAGATTAATATTCTTATGAAAATTGATATTAGGATTATTTAAACTCATTGCAATATGTTAAAGAAAAAAATTTTCTGTCTAACCAGCAAAAGATAATTCTATGAAAGATTTAAATTCATCATCAAATCATACAAATCATTAGTTAATTTTAAAATAATAATACCTTAATAAATTGTTAGTTACCACACATTTTCTCACAGACTGCATTTTATAATCACTGCACGTTTGTAAATAATGCGTCTGTCTACAAAATGGCAACATTTATCAAGTTCAATGCTTATCATTTGTGAAGTGATAATGACTCGTTATACTGCTCTACTCATAATAGGTATGTAATTATGTGTTTGAATACATAAATATGCCTATCTCATAGTATACAGTGAGTAGATAGAACATAAACTTATTAAATAATGCTCAAATTTTACCTGTATTAGACTTTATAAAGAAAGTATAAATTTCAAAGATAAATTAACCTTCAGACATTTAAATTTCAAACTTATAATAGACTCGATGACGTAATGCCTCTAGGTCCTAAAGTTTTCATAAGTGGCATTTTATTATCGGCGTAATATCACTTTCCGAAGACGAAAATAAAACGATATTCAAAGTTAACCACGCGAAACATAGTAAGTTTTATTGGGAAAGTTGAAAGAATTGTAATCGACCTTCACAGTTATAAGCCTTAAGGGTTTAGGCCACGCTTCCGGTTTGATGGACCCGATGTAATGTTACAAGTTTGTTTGATTCAATTTACAAAATTGTTTAGTTTGGATATGGGAGATAGTAATGACTTTTTTTATTTAAAGTTTGTAACAAGATATAAATCAGCCTCTTGCCGTACACAAGGTTCTAATGTTATGATTAAACTGATGTCTTAAGTGTTAATAAGGTTATCTTTGATAAAAAATTAGTTAAAGTCAAAATCGGTATTCAAGGCGCTTTTAGAATGTCATTTACATAATTTACATAAGTTAGCAAGACACTTAGAAGAACCGGCAAGAAACTCGAGATCTTGCGTTTTCTAATTATAGTCCTGCCGAAGTGTATGCCCGCAGGGTATAAGAGGACAAAACTATATTCAAACAAATAAAAATTTCATGTTGTTCCATTGAATAATTTCATTCAATACATACAATACATTGCATTAAGATAAGCAATACTTCTTTCTTGTCTTAGAAAATACCTGTCTTACACAAATAATTGATACTTTTCTTAAAAATTTGTTACATCATTATCGTTACCAAGTAGTAACATTCTCATAATTTTGGTATGTGTGAACATCAGAGAATATTAAACTCGTATTCGGGCAATTTTATTCTTATATCTACTATACATTATACGATTCGTAAATTGTGTTCTTTCCCTCCATCTTATTGCTCCCATAAAGAACTGTGCCACTAATAAAGTGAACCTTTCATGAATTTATGTAGTTCCGAGGAATCGTAATATACAAATGAAGATGCTTCGTCTTTATGTTTGAATTCAGTTAAATGTCGATCAATTAGAGTTTACAACTAGTTTCCTAGAAGGACTGAAAGTGGTTAGAAGCTAGACATGAAATACTCAATGGCCTCTTATTGACTTCTGATGTCTTGGTAATATCAAATTTGAAGTTTATCAGGATATTTAGTGCGCAGGTATTATAAATACGTTTTATTTTATTTATTTTATTAATAGAGAATGGAGGTCACGATTTAAAGTCACCGCAAACTTATTAATTGACGATAGATTTTACAAATATAGGTGCCCATTAAATACAAAACTATAATTAAAACTAACCACTTTTATATAAAGAACATGAGACAATGTTTGTACCTATTTAACGAACGTTGAAACAGATGCAGATGTGCGTGATACAATTTAGTATTTCCGTGTAATGTTTTCTATTCAAATAATTCGTAGGAATATACACCGGCGAAAATCACAGATCTCACTTTCTAAGTAAAGTTTCGGCAAATTGACCAAAATTTGTTCGAAATTTCATTTCCGACTTTACGAAGGGCCTAATATAGGTTCCTTTAGGCGTGGGATGACGGTAACTCGGGTTTGAAAACTCATCAAAAAGGACAATGCAGAACAAATTTCAGACATTGTTCAGTAACGTAAGGGTTGACCGGTGGAAAAAGTTAAATTTTTGGGAATTCTATTGTTTTATTATGGAAATATGTATGTGCGACGATGTATAAGGTCACGTATAGCTGTTTTTTTCGAGTCATATAAGAAAAGCGGTCTTCCAATTAAGTAAAGTTTAAGTGGTTATATTTTGTCTCGTATTGTATTGCCTTTGTCTAAATAGACATTTAAATTTGTTAATTGTTCATCGTTTATTTTTTCTAATTATGTGCGTTGTGCCCAAAATTTAGACTAATCTACATTTAATTTCGAAAACATCGCAAAATAGTTAATTGAGTGGTTCTGTGTAAATAATTATTATTTCACAAATCGAATGGATAACATTAATTTAAATATTAAATGTTTAACAAATATTGTTGAATAACTAAATAATAGCTTTTGTATTGCGTTTGTATTTGCAACGCTACGCAATTTTCAATTTTATGTAAAAAATTCAATCGTGACGTTGCATATTCATTACGCTTTAATTTAAAACGTTAAATTGTTTGTAAACAAAATAGCATATGAATGTTTATTTTTGCATTAATTAACGTAGCCACTTTCAATTGCAATTATAATAATCAAACTAACATTTTATGAAGCAACATCATCAATACCTTAATCATCTAAATCCAACACGAACGAAAGGGGAGCAGGCAAAGTTGATTTTACGTTTGCAACTACAACTACTAGTGACTCGCCCCGAGCTAGACCGTTACGCGGCCGCGTTATAATATATGAATTAAAATTTTATCAAGATCGGATTAACCATACTCAAGATGTCCTCGGACAAACATTCCCCTTTTTGATCCCCCTATCTTCATATTGATATACAAACATACAGGCAGAGTTGGTTTACATTTTCAGCAATAAGTATAATATTATACAGTTGTTTCTACTAATGAATCACGAAAAAAATATCGTTCAATCAAAGTATTATTGCATCCGCATTCAAACTAAACCGAGTCAAAAATGAAGTTGTATTTTCAGTTAAAATCAAAAGAATAAAGCCAAAATGCGCACCAAAGCCCATCAAAGGCAATAAAAGTACCAGAACGTTCGATATGAAACATTTCGTAAATGGACGCCCAAATCCATACGGCTGGTTTCCTTTTGTCCTGCAGTTGTTATTTACTACAAAGGAGAAAAGTTTTTCCATATGAAACATGCATCATTTCTGCCTTTGAATATATGTTTATGAAGTCTTGATGACCTACTTTTAAGTTAAGTATTGTAGGGAATATACTTAGAAAAGAATACGACAGTGAACGATTGTTTATTGTAATACTTTACTCTGTGACTTACAAAAGCTTATATTTTAGTCATATCGTAGCTTTAAAATTTATAAATAGGAATGTAGATCGTTTATTATTAATTTCGTTTCATCTATTATGTTATCTTATTGACAGGTAATAAGACTAAATTTAAAAGACGAAACGAACGAGCCAAGATAGGTGAAGACCTAACGCGAAGGCTTTCATACAGCCTTTATTAATGACCTTAAATTTGTTTGACATCTTCAATCAACTATTGTAAGTTCAACCGTTAGACATAAATACAACGTATGACATACAGATAAAAGACACATACGCGATAGATACGAAAACAGAAGGTTAACTTGTCATATTTACTGCGGTTATAAAATGACTCTGGCTCCGATCAACTCATAACGGTGTTAATTCTGCCAAGAACCAAGGAACATAAATATTAAAAGAACATAAACGTTAAATACTTAGTTCAGTACATTAGCCTGAAGAAAGCACATCGGGCGAGATTGATTTATGGGGGCAATAAATGAGATTAGACGCCCGTCAGAATTACCCCCGTGAGGTCGTTTATCAATCAACGGTTTATTTGCGATCGTTCAGTAAAAATGATGATAATATTAAGACCTCACGACAATCTTCGGCGCTTTAATTTACGGGACGTCCCTTTGTGAGTGGGCGGTTCGTTTTCTTTACCAAATCATTTTTTTGGTAGTGTATTTATAAAAATATATAATACTTCAAAGACTCGTATTTGACCGACATTATTCTATTAAACTATACAATTTTTAGAAATTATCTTTTTATTTTTGTTTAAATCGGTAAGTCAATGATTCAAGTATACACTAGGAATGATTACTGCTGAAATTGCATCAATAAAAAACTTCTAAATTACCAAGTTATAAATATAAGTAGTTTTCATTATAAAAATCCTCAACAAAAGGCTTTCATAAGCTTGTAACATCTGCAGATTCGTTCAGAAATTAATAGAAAGCCACGGCCTCGGTATATTTAATATAATTTTTCTACACAATGCTGTAAGTGCTATTTCCAATCAGGCTATAACATTACATTAGGGTTAACACTCATTAAGCCGACCCACTCAGCTACATTTTATCGCGTCATCTAATAAATGCTAATCCAATTTTTTTTAAGATAAAGAAATAATTGACCGTAAAAATGTTTTTACTGGCTATTTGTATCTTAAATTTCGGAGATGAAACGGAAAATTTGAATCAAATTTCGTTTATTTAATTTTGTACGGCTTTGAAATAAATGTAGTTGGTGTCTTAAAGCCGGCGGCGTGTTTTAATTAAATCATCTAAGTAAGCATTTTAGTTTCTTAGACTTCAATTTAGGCTTTATTTTGTATTTTTTTTCTTAGGCTTATCGTCTACTCCTTATTTTATATATGACAAGTTGTACCGTGCTAATGACGAAAGTTGCTTAGTATATCTGTCTCATATTTACGACTAAACTACTGAACTGATGTGGATAAGATTTGTACAAAAAGTTCCCTCAGATAAACGCGAGTGAAATCGTGAAGCATAGCTTGTGTTACATAAAATGTCGACTAGGTGACGAAAATTTTTGAAATCGGTCCAGTAGTTTTTGTACGAAATTATTAGAAACATACAAACAATAATAATGTTTTTATACTTTGATCAGATGAGGAGGTTATCTAAAATGTATTTACTGTTTATATTCATGCTAGATCATTATGATTTTCCACGAAGTTAAACACAGGTATCGTTTTCGCACTTCGTATCGACTTTTCCACATGGCTACATAATATTTATGGGCTATATAAGGAATAGATTTGGGGATCACTGATATAGGGGGTTTATTCAAGCGGCCTTTTGAAAGTATAGCTTTTTATTGACGGTGCTATCTGTCCTTTTGTTTTATGTCTTTCCTTTAGCAATATATTCATGGCCTTTACATTTATTTTATAAGGGATAAAAACTGTTACACGATATATTTCTAAAGTGGTTGTGAATGTCAGTTTTACAATTGCATAACCAAAAAATGATCCACATCTTTTTTGACCTCAAGACAATACTTACAATAAATAACTAATATATTTTATATTGTTAGCAAATTATGTATTAAGAAAGTTTGGTATGAAATTAAAAGAAAAATTATTCAAAAGATAACATTAAACGTCCTATTTATGTGTGTTCATGAACTACGTTGTAGGTTAGCTTACGTTTGATAATACATTGTTTTTACAAAAGCGAAAGAAAACCTCACGTTTACCTGTCACAGACAGAACGAATGAAGTATTTACTTTTCTTGTTTAATAAACATTAACAATGCCTGCTTATTTACGGTTGATAAAGAGATAATCCACCTATAAATTCTTGAATAAAACCATTAATCATGGCGTACTGAGTCTATTGTCTATAGAATTACAAAATTGAGTAACGTTGGAAGCATCTCGAAACTTCACACAATAGCTTACATGGTAATCGTATTAATCCAAAGCTAAAATATATGTAAATTCAAACGTAGGTACCTGGAAATTATTTTGCCCGCGATTTACGTTCAGTTTGTTCTCCATTTTTATGATCTGTAGGTTTAAAGGTTTATTTACGCATTTATTACCGAGGTATGAAGGTGAACCTATTATGGAAATCAGAGTTATCATGGATTTTGGTGGGATGAAATAAAGGTCGTTTGAAGTTGAGTATTTTTTAAATAATTGAAGTTTGGCAACCGTCGCAATATAGAACATTTTTATTATTCATTGTTTTTGTATTCAATATCGAACAAATATTGTCATGAAGATTGTCTCGAAAGTTTAGTTTCATTTTGTGGAAAGCATCAAATGTCACCCTTTATCATTCACGCTTATTGATCCAAATTGGCCATTCTATTTGGATTGGATTACAAATCAAAATCAAATCAAAATCGTTTATTTGGTACATATATTTGGGACATATAATATACATTGGCACGACGGACACCTCAACTAGGTTCTTGGACCTGTGCTAGAGGCTACCGACGCTTCTTCACCCGAGTCACATTACATTGATGCACCTTATCTAGCAGGTAAGTATAAATGTATTTTCTTACTAGCCAAAGTGAAAATAGGAAAAAAAATAAAATTTTGAAATTACTTTACTTTACTTTGGAATTACTAGTTTGAAATAACTCATGAGTTTGTCTCCGTATATCAAAATGAACTCTAAGTCATTATTCATTTTAAGCCACTTACTTAATATTCTGTTCTTCACGTCAGTACTTTGAATTTGTGGCACATAAATTTTTTAATCAACATTTGATCTTTAAACAATATTGCAAACAATGTTAACCTATAACTCTTATGAAATGATAATTGTCTTACAAAGTTCTCCATATAAAACCTAAAGAGACGTAAAACGCAGGTCTGTAGCCATCTGCGCAGAATGTAAGCCGAGCCCTTGGTAGTTTGGCACGGGGCCAAGTTTCTTAGGGCGCACGTTGGATACGGAGTCACATAAATACGTCGCTCATGTCGACGCAGCTTAAGTGATGTATAGAGAAATGTAAACAAATATAAGAAAATACAAAGAAATATTTCGTATTTAACGATAATTGTCGTAGGAACTTTTGCAACTAAAGAAGTTAAACGTAGATCTTTAGTCCACGTAGAATGTCAGCCGAGTCCTTGTTAGTTTGGTCCAAGGCCAAGTTTCTTAGGACTGACGTTGTTAATAGAAGGTCACATAAACTGGTCACGCATTACATATATGGACTTAATTGAGTTATAGATGAATTTATAGAAGGCTACAAAATTTTAATTCACGGCTTATAAAAACTATACAATTCGCATATCATGATAATTGTCTTGTCATCTTTGACGAACCGATTGGCGCAGTGGATGTGGCAATGGTCTTTGGCACTGAAGGGTGTGGGTTCGATCCCCACGAGTGGAAAATTATGATGTAATGATTATTGTAATTTTCTACTGTTTGCGTGTTTATGTATCTATAGTATGAATGTACTTCCAAAAAAATATGCTTAAGTATGTCTATCAGTTATCTAGTTTCTATAGTACAAACTTTGCTTAGTTTGGAACTAGATGGCGTAGTATTAAATGTCTCAGAATATTGATTTAATTGTATATACAAATAGAACTATAAGAGGAGTAAATCGCAGATCTGAAAACATCTGCACAGAATGTAAGCCGGGCCCTTGGTACTTTGGCACAGAGCCAAATCTTAGGGTACACGTTGCTCATGAAATGTCGCATAAATTCGTCGTCCGTGTCAACGTGTCTTAGGTGATCTATAGAGGATTTTAAGTGGACTGATAAATAACACTTCATATTGTTAATGATTGATAAGAAGGTGTATCATTTTTGTAACAAGTATACATTTGTATAAGATATAATAATTCATTTAATTTAAATAATTTTTCATACAGATTTCATTAAATACTTTTTTTAGATTCAAAGTTACAATACATCAAAGATTTGAGAACGTTTATATCAACACCTTTTCAAATCTAAACTGCTGAAAAGATTTTAAATGTCATAGAGGCGATGTTAGAAGGAGGAAAGGATAAATCTTAACCAATTGTGGACATCGCAGACAACATAATAGGCAACAGATCGTTAATCATCGCCAAGTGTGTGTCAAAACAGACGCTGTGTAGGGTCCCATAGTTACCTGACAGCAGATATTTTACTGAAGGCTAGCATAACGACATGTGAATTGATGTTTAACTCTATCATTTTGTTATATATCGTTCTGTCCTTTTCTCTGTTCATTAAAATAATAGTTACAGCATGACATTTAAAAGCTGATTAGAGTAGTATCGTTTCAATATTTTGACGTAAGACTCAAAAATAGGAAACGTGTTTTCACACTCTGGTCGAGTTTTACCTTCGAAGTTGATACAACACAATTATGCAGCAACACGTTTACAAAATGCGGAGGCTTTTCTTTGATATTTTTCTTTCACATTTTTTCCTTATTTTATTTCTTTAATATAACCCGATTTAGCGCCTTTAGCAAATCAATTAGGTGGAAAATATTGACATAGGCTTTTAACATTCCATTTTAATTCCAAAATTTTATATCATATTTACATTTAATTTACTACCAACCCTAGAGGCTTAACGCCTGAAGGACATTGTATTTATTTATGAAGAGAAATTACTAGATAATAATACAATTTTGCGGTACAATTATAAACCTCATTCATTAGCGCGTTTCCTCAAATTATACATTTAAATTTGTAACAGAACAAAACATTTATGAAGCTTATAAGGTAATGAAATCATTTTTGTTTCAGGTACTTAAAGTCAAGTTCTACAAAGGTTGTATTATGTTTTAGAGGTTTTTTATCTTATTTAAGGATGTTGCGATTTTTAGTACTAGCTATTTCGAGAAAGAGCTATTTAGTGTTTTTCCTTTAATACTGCACAAAACTGCGAAGAATCCAATTTGCTATTGCTTTTCATTGTTTCCGAAAATAATGAGACTAGTGAATGATACAAATTTCGTTCCTGAATAAGAAACATACATATTTAGATAGAAGAAGATCAGATATTTGTTATTTATATATAACATATAATTGTACAAGAAAGAAATTATTGAATACAGGCATACATTATTCTATGTAGGAAATGCTAATAACAAAATACAGTAAAATTTAAAAGATTTTTTGCATAGCATCGAGATTAAAGTAGTATAATTTACTCGTATATGCAAGATAGGCTATGAAATATAAATATAAATAAGATATATATTAACTCAATAACTAAACGTTCGCCATCATTGTTTGTGTACAACTAGCGCGTGATACCAATTTCGCTTCAGAATAAAAACGGTCGTGTTTCACAAATGAAAAAGAATTCGTTTTGTGTAATAAATCAAGCTCTAGTGTGGAAGAAAAAGTACTCCTTACGTCTTAGTTCTTGCTGTCTGCGCTTTCGTTATCTTTTGAACGCTATGAAAAATACATTGGGAAGGACCAATGGAAAGGTTTGTTTGTAATGACTATTGGTGGTGTTAGATAACATTTGTTTTGGTGAAAATGCGAGGTTGACTGAACAGCATTTATATTTTATAAAATCTCCACTACCAATGGCTCACTCTAAGTTAGCAATCGCTTTGCAATGTATTAATCAAGAACATTCATTTGATACCATACTCGGCTATATTCATCCATCCCCCCCCATCCATTTTGCACTCAAGATTTTTCTTTATCTACACCATTTCTTATACTTACATACAGATATACAATCGCACGGACTCGGATCCTATTTTGACTCGGAGACTTCACATCGGTCAATTAGTACATTTTTGTTATGAAAATAATACACATATGGAACGACAAATAGAAATATTACTTAAAAATATACGTCTAGTAAGTCTCACCATTTTTAAGCCATACACTTTACACTATCAGTACATATTTTTTGTAAAGGAAAAATATGTTGCCTTCTTTATCTAAGCATATTACGTAAGTTTATCTGGATACATTGTACTTACCACTATCAGGCTATATTTTATAACGATGCGGGTTCTTAAAGACGGTAAACAAACTATTTTTTATCTTTGACAAGCCGCCCCGGCGTCGCACGGGTGCAATGCTGATACTAAAATACACTGTTAACGTTTTATATAAAAATTTGTACATTATTTTGATAAATCTCGTAGGGTTCAAACTGCATTTGCAATGCAAGCAGAAAAAATTGATAATTAACGACATCGTATTAGAAACCTCAAAAAGTATTTCTCTGCTATTTAATCGATGTTACCATACATATAAACCTGCCTCTTGAATCACTCTATCTATTGAAAAAACCGCATCAAAATCCGTTGCGTAGTTTTAAAGGTTTAAGCATACACAGGGGCATTGGGACAGAGAAAGCGATTTTGTTTTATATGTAGTGATACTTTTGTTTTACGTTTCTTGCATAAAAGAAGAAGAGTTGAACTCCGTTGATATTAAGTAAAACAATTTTCGTTTTAAAATTCATTTCCATATTATTTTTGTCTGACTCTTGAAGTGAAGAGGCATGCTTGCGTCACTCAAACGCTTTTCGCCCGGGATTAATCTTATAAAAATGAATGTTTTAACCTTGCAATGGTGCAAGTGAATAAAAATTTCGCTTTATATTTAAAGTTTATTAACATTGTGACACAATTTTAACCTGGTCTTGATTCAGGGGATTGTAAAAAGCATAGGTTCAAAGCGTTAAACACTTTTATAAAACGTACTGTATAACTCACATAAAAAAGAAAAGTATATAGCAGTATGAATAGGAGTTATTAGATATTAATTTTTTACTGCGCAAAATATTTAACATGAAATATATCTATCTAATTTGAAACTGTATTTCCTTCAAGTAGATAGGTACATCAAAGAAAACATTAAAGCTCAATTCTAAATCAAATAACGTAGAAGTATATCCTATTTATATTATAAATGCGAAAATTTGTGAGGATGTTTGTATGTATGTGTGTTTGTTACTCTTTGAAGCAAAAATGACTAAATCGATTATGATGAAACTTGGTATATATATAGCTAAAGGTTCACAATAACTACTTTTAATTCCAGAGTAGCCGCAGGATCAGAAGTTACGCGGGTGAATCCGCAGTGCACTGCTAGTCTATAAAATGATTAAATAAATAGCGAAAGTGGCGCAACGTCGATATCGTTCAATCATCTCGCCCGTGGACGCGTGTCTTTTACCCGAGTTTCGAGCTTTGTTCCAGAAAATTACTAGCCCGTTCCTTTTAGATGAACCACGACGTTTTATTTTTAGTACTGTTTGAAGTAAATAAACATTTAACTATGAACAAGTAGGTCCTACTACTGTATGTTTGCCTGTCAATCACGCCGCAACTACTGAAGGGATTTTGATGAAATTTCATATAGAGATATTTTAGATTAATCCTCTCCATATTCCCTCCCCTTCCTTTAAGCCGGCAAGGTATCTGGGGCACTTTAATTTTGTCGATGTTCATGGGTTGGTCAGTCACTTAACATCAGGTGAACCGCACGCATAAAAAAATACTGTCTTGCCAGAAAGATTGACTATGAAATTATCCTATTAGGGATCAGCTATTTTTCTTTTAGAAATATATTTATTGCCAATAACGTTTTAAGGATACATAAGAAGCGTGAAAAATAACTTAAAAACTAATATTAATGTCAAATGAGAATAACCTTGTAGCGACATAATGCGTCTACATATTTGTTTAATTGCTGACGCGTAGGTTCAGGTCACGTATGCTTATAGCTTGCCACCTCAGTCGTCTCCATACCCGCTCTATGTAATGCCGTTTAATTAATTGGAAATTATATGTTACATGTATAGAACATATTTTAAAACACATTGACAACCCGATTGGCGTAGCGGATGTGGCAGTGGTGGAAAGAGGTGGGGGTTCGATCCCTACGAGAAAATTATGATTCTATAGTATGTGTGTATAAAAAGTATTTTTAAGTATGTCCATCAGTTATCTAGATTCGATTGTACAAGCTTTCCTTAGTTTGAGACTACATAGCGTAGTGTATATGTTCCAAAATATTTATTTTTTACATCAAGCCTTTCCACTACCCCCCGATCAACAATAATTCTTCTTCAAAACATTAACCTATGCTATTCGAGTAGATCAAGCAGCGCAATCTCAATAACGTTTTTTTTTGAACCCACCCGGTAGTCAAACCCGAGACCTCTCGATCTGTAGTCAAGAATGCAACCACTAGACCAACGAGGCAGTACTACTAAATAAATAGTCTCGATATCGCTCCATCGCTTTTCCCGGGGACGCGTGTCTTCCACTCGAGTTTCGAGCTTTGTTCCAGAGAAATATAAGGCCATTGCTTTTAGAAGAGCCAAGACGTTGTATTTTCACTGTTTGGAGACTTAATTGAAGAGTCTCGTTGAAATCAGTAGTTAAGATAGTGACAGTTTACTAAAAGCATACTTTGAAATTTCAAAGCATAATAGTGAACTGAAAAGAAATGAAGGCTTTTTTATTGAACACTATCTTTACTTCTTGATGGATACGCATATTCAAAATTAAACTAAAAGACTTTATTCACACGTTCATCTTCCTTATATATTTTTATCTAGTAGTTGTTTAGACAGAACAAATAGAATTTCACTGTTTGCTTGAAAAATTAAATAGATAAATATTTTTTTAATATATATTTTAATCCCTTTCAGATCATATTGTGTAACTTTGCTATTCAAATAATAATATTGTGTGTCAGTTTGAACGGAATAAATACTTTTGTTTATCATCAAATTGTATTTAAGCCATATTTATCCATAATATTTGTATTCAGTCAATAAAAGTATGAAATATGTTTCAATACTCACTTGTAAATACATTAGTTTTAATTCATATCCATTTCATTTCATAAACCAGTGCAGAGTAATATTAAAAACCATTATTGAAATACAGAAAAAATATCTCTGTATGATTAACATTTTACTTGGAATAATGATCTGTTTTTATTAATACACCTAATGGACGAATGTAAAAGATGATAATGGTATGTAGTAATTATTATTAACGTGAAATGATTACTACATACATTAGTACAACTACTACATACATTACTACATAGATTTTTTATACTTGCCCATTTTTAAGTAACTGTATAAAAATTATAGACTGTTCATAAGACTCTTATTAAACCTTTGCCAATTATTAAAGCATTTTTTTTATAAAGAAATAAAAAAGTAGTGAACAACACTTTAATTTTTTAAAGCCGGTTCCCGTACCTTTTAACAAGTTAACAATATTTTACACTTACTCCGAATAGATAAAAAAGGAACGTATACAGTCGAATTAAAAACCGTAATGTTTTGAAAGGCAGTTAAAATGAAGTCTAAATCGAAGAAATCAAAACACATACAACATTGTTGCACAAAAAGAAGTGTAGATATCTACTTACCATTTCATTTTCAATGTTTTATGAAACGATAAACCACAGAATCTAGCGTTGTATAAACAAAGAAGTACGTGCAATTGAAGTTCCTGAATCAGCGCTATGGAGAATTTTTCTTTGCCGGAAAATACGAAACCTACAATAAACATACTATATTTTTAAGAACCAGAAGGGAAATTTATGTATTTGTATTGAAGACATATTGTAATAAATAAATGTATATTCTAGTAATATGATAATTCATATAACTTTATACAAATGTGAGTTACAGCACTATTCGTCAAGTGAACAGGAAACAGTTACCTTCTGAAATATAATTATTCCATGTAGTTTTGCTGCTTAGTACAATTATGCAACCAATCATTGACATCAAAAATGCAGCAAAATTTTAAAAGTATGATTGGCACTAGAACTTAGTATTAACGTATTTAAATAATCCTTTGAAATAAAGCAATTGCGATGCATAATGATAGGGCATAGTGCTTACGATTACTTTTATTTTCAGACTATACCTATAACCTCCGACCTGACGATGACTGATAACGTGATATTTCTCTCTGATGATTGATACTCTCGAATTAAGGGCAAGATAAGAATTGGCTAGCAATTGTGCGATGATATAAAAAGAAATAGATTAAGGTATGACGAGTACTTTCCTCTTTAAGACAAGTAATTGTTTTATACCGACTTGTCTAACTATAGTTTCACCTAGTGAGGAATGATAACAAGGTAAAGAAAATTTTTATTTTGTAAAGCTTAAATCACCTTATCATCAAATTTAACCATATAGTATTTTGTTGAAATGGCAAAATTTCAATAAAACTCAAATTTAACACTACTTCATTTCTTTGTAAAAGAAAACACTTTATTGAGCTGAAACAATAAACAATCAATTTTAGATAACTCTTAATAATATTTAATTAGAAACCTGAACAAACGCTAGTAGTTTTAAAACTAAATCAGAACCATTTCATTTTGATAACAATCAGCTGAAACTACTTATTTAAGAAACCATGTAAAGAGGTACTTTACCTCCTTTCGCCCGAAACTACTCAACTGGAAGCGTTCATATTAAATACAAGTATTTTAATTAACGTAACGAGGGTCTCTGGGAATTGCGGGAAGTAAAAAAATTTACCTTAATTATACCGTGCTGACTTGCTTTTTCACCCCTAGTCTGGATCATTGGGTATATTAGGTTATTTGATATGAGAAATGAAAATGATTGTGATTGTGGAGGAGTGGTGAGGTTGTCTATAATACAGGATAGAAAATAACATTTTGAATATAGTATTATTCAATTTTGTGATCGAAAAATAGCAGCCAATTAATAAAGTAAGAAGTAAGGCAATTAGTAAGTACCATTGTTTTGACTTTACAATAGAAGAAGAAAATATTAATGATTTAAAGCAAATATTTTCCTTGTATAGAGGTTATATATAGGTTTAGGTTGTTGTATTTTTCTCTGCAATATTGTCTCTGTTCTATAGGATTTGTTTTTTATTTTTTTTTATGGCACACAATAAGGTATTTTTGTTTGTTTGTTTATTTGATCTTACTACAATTCTTATAATTATACAAAAGTTTACTCACATAAAATGTTCCTTAATTAAAATAATATAGAGTAGAGAGTAGATTAGCACAGCATTATAACATTTATAACATCATTCTATTAGAAAAGGCATTTTCTATGCCAGCAATTTCATAACAAATTAATGTTTCAAGAATATCTCCGTGTTTATTAAATCGGAACCGCACTAAAATTGGTTTTCTCTAACCTTACGATGTAGTGGAAATAATTGTATTTCGTGGTGGAAACTACATTAGTAGTATTAACAAAATAAACTGCTCATGTTAAAACTTTCAAATATGTATTATGACTATAAATTTAAACGAGTTTGTTTGTAATGTAAACGAGGAAATGAAACAAACAACGTTATTTACATCTGAAATGAAGTACAAACTGGATCATGAAAGAAAAATTATTATTGGATTGTTGATAAATTTAACATTCTTCTAATAACTATACATATATTTTATCATTTTATCTAGTCATAACTAAAAGTGCGTTAAAATTTATTATCATATTTAAAAATGAGTTTTTGTGTCACAGCTTTTGTCCTAACCGGAAAAAAGGTCATCGTCGATGGACGATGACGTGTCATTTTTAAACCCTTTTGTTTTAACGGAGCAGCGATTAAACAACTAAAACAATCTTTCATCCGTTAAAAATATGGTACAGCCCGATCCATATTTTACGAAGTCTTTACTTCAATCGTCGACGAAAATAGATGTGTTGTGAGATTGAAAAATTAAAGTATTTTAGTTATTTCGCTAATTTTAATTCACCAAACATTTTGACACTAAAACAATAACGTCGGAGTGTCGTGGACGGAACATGACCTGCATTGATGCATGCATTGCATGGATTGCAAGCCATTGCGGCATTTTATCCAATGAATCCGCAGATTGGTGCGTTAAGCCTGCCACTGCATCTGAAAATCACTCATTTATTTACACTTTCTTCTTTCTCCAAACCTCGTTTTTTCCAACGATGGCAGGAATCGAAGGAAGGAAAGGCAAATTTTATGCTTCGATACAACCAGAACTTCCGATTAAACCTTGTTTTTCTTTTTAATGTACTCCTGTTCATTTAGCGCAGTTAGGGATTCAACTTAAAAAAAATAAAATAATGCATTTATTTCTCCCAAAATATAATTTACCATAATACTAATCTAAAACTTAGAACTAAACTCAGTAATCATTATGTGAATGTGGTATAGATAAGGGCTCCATAGAGCATATTTTCTTTGATTGTCCTAATTATTCTTTCCTATATGACTCCCTTCCTCCCGCTGTTCCTAACTCTACTAACATCTCCTCTCTTTCTCATCTTGTCAATGCTCAAATGCTCATTCTAACTTTATTGCAACAATTTAAAAACAATTTCAATTTATAAATATATCCAAATTATTATTTGTCTTATTAATAGTATCTATTTACGGAGAAAAGGATAGCAGTACTAATTTCTCTTGTTAAGTATTATTTTATACCAACCGTGTTTGTTTCGCTTTGTTTTAAACATCTACGTTTTGTCTGACACCTTCATTGTAATGTTGTGAACGTGTATCCTCTTTCCAATGAACATGACATTGCAGAATTGTGAAACAATAACATTGACATTAATTAATAAAATTGAAAATTGGACTATAATAAGAATATTTTCATTAGATATGGAGTATAATATCAAATGCCAAGAAAATAATACTATGCACATGAAAGATGTTACGATATGAATGTATAACGGGTAGTCGCTTTGTGGTAATTAAATAAATAGAATTTATAGTAATAAGTGGATGTTGCTTTATTTTATTTTGTATTGTTTCTTGTTAAATAGAGATTTTGTTTTAATCTATCTGAGGTTTAATTTTTTTATAGTGTAAAAAATATAAAAGGTAACGTTTCAAATGACAGAGAAAAGTTAAAAAGAACTATGGTTTGTTTTTCATAGATTAATAGAAAAAATATATAATTAATGTCTGTGTAAAACAAAAGGTTGTCAGTAAAAACAGTAAATGAAAAAACTTCAGTCATTTGACATATTTTTTGACTCAAACAAATAGGGATAGAATATCAATCCACGAAACAAAGTGCTTTAATAAATCAAAAATACATACAAAAGTTGTGCTAACAAAAAGTTCCAAGGTTCGCTGTATATCACTCAAGTTTCCAAAATGATATCTGATGTTACCTCATTGTTTCAAATTCCGCTAAACTTTGGCCATTTCTGACTTTATAATCTTACTAAATGTGCCATAAAGGACGTTGGAAAATACTACGCGTTTGAATTAAATAGTAATGTATGGGTAAATTCGAATAACTATACACAAACAAAATGAATCATCACATGAATAGGTATTTGGATAATTTCCGTTCATATATTTCTCTAACGGACATAATTATTACATTTAATAAAATGATATAAAATTCTGATTACCAAATATCGATATATTTTATAAAACATTACTTATAAATAGGTATGCAATTACATTACCAGTTTCTCAAATGAGAATTTTAAGTTGATAAGAACATCTGAAACACTCACAAAACTAAGTTACTGGATTTAAGATTACTAGTTATACCTAGTCATGTTAAACAAAAATGTTGGTGAAAATTGTTTGGACAACAACAAATAAGCAGACCAAAGTCAATATAAACAGCGCAATATTGACATCTACGAAGGGTTACACAAACGGCTTCCATTAAACGAATTAAATTCCCCACCTTAAATATTATGAAAAGGAACAAGAATAATTTATATTTGTATTTGAATCGAAAATACATAACACGATTTTCTTCTTATTTAAAATTAATTTTCCGCCATTTTGTTTAAGTAGTAAGCGCATTAGTGCAAATACCGAGTTTTCTTAAGTTCGATCGGAGTAGAGAAAAACTGAAAACCCATCTGTTATAAAAAGACACCCTTCAATTTATACGCGGTACATATTTTGATACAAACAAGTATTGTTTTAAACCGAACAAAAAGTACGTTATTAAAAGTGTATAACTACTAAAGTCATAACAGAATCAACACTGATTTTAATCACTGCTCATTTTTCTTAATTTTTCAATTAAAACGCACAACGTCCTTAATATTTAATTAATTTCTCTTTATAATGCCACGAGGGTGGGTCAATTGTATATCAATCCTTTCGAATTGTTCCCGCGTCGATATAATCTCGCGTTTCCCGAACAAATGATACCGGTACGGGAAACAATTTAACTGTGCCGCGGTATTGAGCCGAGAATGGTACGCTAATTGTTTTGACGAATAACGCTCTAATTAATTCAAATGTGAATTCCCCGTTGTGATATATTTCGTTCAAGGAACTAGTATTATGCTGTAGTTAGTGCTACTACTTTTAATTATTTGATACCCTATTATGTATTTTTTAAAGAAAATGATGATTTGACATGTTTACAAAAGAAAATGCGTCAATTGTATGATGAATCCTGTTAAACTGTTCCTGTATGATTATAATCTCTTGTTTCCCGAACAAATGATAACCCGGTCGGAGGAAACAATTAAATTGTGTCGCAATATCGGAGAATGGAATGCTAATTGTTTTGACGAATACGCTCAAATTCATACGAATCTATTGATTGCAATGCGTTTCTTTATGTGTTATAATGATGTAAATGTTGATAATAGTGTTTGACAGTTTATATATTTGGCCTTATTGCCAAACAGTTGTACTATTTATGCGTATCGATGAAGTCTCGCGTTTTCCCAACAAATAATAGGGAGGGAACAATTAAACTGCGCCGCGGTATCGGAGAATGGAACGCTAATTGTTATGACGAATAACGCTCTAATTAATTCAAATCTGATGAATTTCCCGTTGCAATGTATTCGCAAAGCGAGTTGTGTTATTGTTGTGTGAAGTTAGTGGTAGTTTTGTTTGCTTGTTACTATTTTGTCGTTGCTGTGTTTTGTTTGTATTTACTAACGTTTATAAATAAACTAAATTACGAGGATTTAAAATATTAATTACTAACTGATCCGTGCGGTTTTGCTCCCGTACGATATACACGAATAACATAATATGCTTTATATATTCTAAAAATTTTGTTTGAGCCTTAAACCAAACAAACAAACAAAGTTTTCCTCTTTATGAAACATATAGAGTAATGTATGTAATAGAGTTTGGTATGAGAATTGCACACTTGTATGGTATATTGGCGATACAAGAGAGTCATTTGATTCTTGCGAATAAACAGATTGTATAATAACACAATTTTTTAATAAGCAATCCATTCAGGAAGTTAATATCTTCTGCCTACCTGAGGTCAACCAGGTACGTATCGGTGGGGGAGGTATTATATAAATAGTCCTTGTTAAATTACAATAGGCACGTGATTTAATATTGAAGTGGCGAAAACGTTGAATAAACTATGTAACTTCAAACAATACACAGTAATTCTACTTAATGTTAAAGTCTTTAGAAAACTGAACTACCACTTTTCTTTCGCATTCAATAAAATTACAATAGAAAATTTAGTTTCATGAAGACGTAACAATACAAGTATTAATGGAAACGTTTTGTTTGTAAGTCTTTAGAAAATATGGTGCAATTTACAAAGTACCACTCACAAATAACTTATTGTATGAAAAACAATTAAAATTTTAAATAATATTGTTATATCTACAATTTTGATGTGCAAAAGTAAAAGATACAGTAGGATTAATCAGGATATTTTAAGCTTCAATAAAGCTTTTTTTCTTTCTTTCTTTCTTAAACTATGGCAGTACATTAAACTTAGAAAAGATTGAAATGAATAGGCTAGTTGATTCCTTTTTTATTTGGTCTTAAATGATTAATCTTGATCTAGTATGCAAAAAAATCTACATATAATATTTTTTTTACCCATAAATATCAGGAAAAACGCAATTTAAAATTAACGAATTTCAGAAGGAGTGAAAACTCTAGCCGGCCATGTTGTTATGCACATGATTGTAAACAAACATCTGACAAGCAAAGTAAAATATACGGGCTGAATTTTTGAAATGGGTTTCAGAAATCCTTAACCATCTTTTATAAAACTGTCTCCATTGCAGCGATCCGTCAACTCAATACAATCTTAGCAAGAAACAAAATTGAATAAATACTATTGAATAATCATTCGGTGAAATAATAGAGATTTTTTTTTACAATAGCGGGTTGATTTGTGTTTTTTTTTTATTTTCACCAATAAGCCTCACCAGCCAGCCTTCTTGCTTTCGACAATTGTCAGCCAGTAAATTAACAATTATTATGACGTCATAATAATCGTAAAATAACTGGCTATAATGACCGATAGCGCTTTTGACGTTCTAAGTGATAAAACCTTAAAAATAATCTTAAGATTTTAAGCTTAAAATCAATTAATTTTGTTTAAAAATAAATTTAATTTCAAACCACTAGTCCTAATCGTAATAACTTAATCCCTATTATTTCGTAGAACAGAACTAGAGACCGCTTTAACTGGTTTATAATAGACGTAAGTTTGTTTTAGTCCACAATTACGATCGAACTTTGCTATAACTGTTTTAATTACTTCTCACGAATTCCAAAGGAAAGTTAAATATCGACTATATAAAAAGAATTATCCTGTTATTCATTTTTATAGGAACTGATATTAGAAATATTTTAGAGCTAAATCGGTGTCCAATGGACTGATAATTATATCAGTCTATTGGACATATATTAGTAGGACCTATATTAATAGGAGTTTTATTTAATTGTCAATAACCATTATCTATTTATTGCAAATGAGATTTTTTAAAAATAAAGATGTGTGTTTGTAACTGTTTTACGTAAAAACTTCTTAACGGATTTGCATGAAAATATAGTAATATAGCATAAACATTGAAATAACTCGTAACTGCAATTCCTTATTCTATGCGAGCGAAGTCATGGACAAAAGCAAGTAATACAATAAAACCTTCTTAATTTACCGGTACGGAAGCTATTTACACACGAAATATCCGTAAAATTGTTGCTGTTCTATTTTGAACACAAAAGATATCCTTGTTCTATTTAATTTAAATAAAAGTATTCGTTTCATCTAATTTAATGAAATCGCTAAGAATATACTTTACTGAATGAAATGAACGCACAGCATTCAATGGATAAATTAATTAAATTTAGAAGTTCCAAGTGAAGACTATTATCACATTTCCTTATAAATAATAAGGAAAAACAATAATGTAAAATAAATTACACTTTTACGAATTTTGTATAGAAGACGACCTTATTTCTTGCAATGTACCATTTTCATTCCATAATTATACCTTGACTTTAAAAATTCTAATAGTTTTAAAATAGCAGATGTAAACGACACTTTTTCATAAAAAGAAATAATGATTAAAAGAGAACTTTTGAAAAATGCCGTGAAAAACAGACAAAAGCGACAATCTGCTATCTCACCATATTATAATCTATGGGCGTAATCATTATAAGATTTTTCTAGGTTTTGTATAAAGCACATTACGTATAAAACACAACTAAATGGCTAATTCGTTAAGCACTGACGTTCGATACAAAAGCCTTTGTTCGCATATTCGTTTACGCAACAAATATTTACCCAGCCCGATCCCTCAAAATGAATTGAATTGAGCCTTCCCGCTTTTTGTGCTGAAAGATAGCATTCATGCTATTGTTGATAAAATGTAATGTAAACGGGGACTTAACTATGTTCTTATCTAATTACGTGAGCGATATTTTGCTTATTTATTTTTATTAAGAATACACAGTTAAAACAATGTTTTAAAATCATGCAATGGTTGCACGATTTTTGACGTTTCCAAAAAGTCTCAGGGCTGTCTCAAATTCTGTACATCCTGGGACATAATGACTTTTAAAAGAGAGAGCATATGATCATGTATGCAGTATATTACAATCGTCCATACTTTTTCCAATTTTTCACAAACAAATTGAACCCTCCTTGAACGTCATTAACGAAGGAGATTTGGGATGCTGTCTATGTGACAGTTTTGTGCAACGACTATTTACATTACAATTTAATACATTACAATCTACATTACGTTGCAAGTTGGTATATACGACAATTAAAAAAATATAGACGGTACAAATTTCATAATTAAAATTACATTTTATAATAAATTTAAGTTTAAATTTTAATATTATATGAAACATTAGTCCTCAATTTCAAATTCAGATAATTACACTATATTTATAAAATTTGTAAGTGAGACTGAAGCATTGCACGGTATTGGACCAAACTCGCACTTAGAAAGCTATTTACGAACATAGAAGAAGGCGTGAAGAATTGTCCTACTGAGTTTTGTACGGTATGTGCACGCCCGAAGTTTTCTATTCCCTTCCCTTTCTTCTCCTGTTTTGTCCCATTCCTCTCCTTATTTTCCTTTACTAAACCTTTCCTTAACACCTCCCATAAAATATTTCACCTGTCATACGTTGTTGTTGCCGGTGTTTATGAACTATGGTAGTCATTCACCACGAAGTGAATCGCATGCTCTAACATAAAAAGTTGAAAAAGTATAAACGTTGAAAGCTTTTTCTTTTTACGTCTGAATGTGAAATATAAAGAGCAAACTTAGGAAAGATACGCAGAATAATACTTGAAATATAAAAAATATGAGCAACCTTTTAATTCATATAGCGGGTATACAGCTCAGATTCAGGAATTTAATATTAACGTCATTCTTCCAGTCTATTTATTGGTATCATGAGCAAGGGTGACCTAGTTAAAATGAAATTTAAGCCGGCTTCGTATTTACATTAATTTTGATGGCACATACAATTATGGTCCTAAAAGTATGAATTATTTTTAATAGTGGTACATTAGTTTTTGCAACGTAACTCAATGCACAATTATATTATGTTTAAAATAAAATGAAGATAGTCTCGCGTCATTTAAGGTTATTGTTCTATTTTTTTTTAATCAAGGTAGAATTATTAAAAAAAACATACATAGATTTGAAACTGCAATTTAAAACAAAGAATCTACAAATAAATGAAAAGTTACATTTGGGTTCGGAATTTCTATAGGACACAATGTTAATTTTAAATGTCAAGTTTATGGGCCTGCAACCCTTGTGTGATTTATCTGTTACACCATCGATCTCTCAAAAATTGCATCAAGTCACTTTTTATTTCAACTTGAATTCTCTACAATTTTTTTAATCACTTTTTGTCGTAAAATTATAAAAATAAATTCAAAGTTCAAGGTTATTCGATCAAAATTAGCTAATTATAATTGCTTTTAGCAGAAGTAAACTGCGCCTTCTATTCATAAAATGCAAAAATGGTATTAGCAGGCAGATGTTATTTTATCTCCCAACTATAACCAAAAATATACGTTTGAAGAAAATGAGGCTTAACTTCATTTTGCAGTGAGTATTGAAATAATTGGGAGGTAATTTGTAACATTACAAATACAATACAAAAATATCTTGCCAAAAGTGCGCACAATTTTTTGGGGAAATTTATTTAATAAACTTCCAATCCATTTTAAACATTTTTCGCAGTAAAGTCTTCTGAATAAAAATGTTTGTATTTATAGTCACGAACTCCTTATCTTGTTAGTTTATTTAAAAGTCGATACAAAGAAGCTAAAGGAACATTGACTGTGAGATGGAATCGGCGTGCCTGCACAGCCGACTTGTAATATCCGGGAGAACTCATTTCTACGATCGCTGTATGCAAATAGTTCCTGATTATTGCTGTCAGGCCAGTATCGAGTTTACTGCTATAGCAGTTTTAATAGTTTGTATTGCCTGTGTTTAAATAGCTGTTCCGACTTATAACTAAAAATGTTTTAAATGTCATTGACATACCTTAGTATGAGATTATTAATTTTAACAAGAATATTGTAAAGAACATAATTGAATTACATTTTCTTTTCGATCTTCTTATGAGACTCATCTTATAAATAACAAATACAAGAATGGAAAGTACATACTTATAATTGTTTTACATACTATATTTAGCAAAAACGTTCCTCGACTCACTGAGGAAATCTGTCATCACATAGCTAAGCTATCATCATAAACTATTACACAAAAAGTACGTATCACGAAACTCAAAAATATATTTTATTTTGTATCCATACTTCATTCAATTTATGTAGTATTAAATGAAATAAAAATATACCGCAATTTAAAAATATGCTCATCTAATTAATTATTCTAATTATTGCAGGTAAGAAAATCGTGTCTTCGCCTTTAATCCATAGTTACTTTTCTCGAAAAGCAAGTTCTTGAACGCAATTTGTGTTGCTAATGAGAAAATTACGCAAACGTCCAGAAGGTTCTACTTTCCTTGTGAGAGATATTAATTCAAGGGTACACTTTTTACTGAATACTGTAACTGAAAACCTTTAAGGTTTTCATATCGACAATAACATAATTGTTGTTGTGTATAAATAGAGTTGGGTCTATATCATTCACAAAACAGTTTTGTTAAAAATTCTGCTATTTCTTTATATTTTGGTTAAAAAAATCTAATTGTTAGACAAAATTAAATATTTTCAAATACTTATGTGTTCTTAAGAATTTTATACAATTAATCGAATATAGTACAAAATTGAATGTAATTTATTGTATTAATATTTAATATCTTCGAATGAAGCGATTCATAATATGATAATGATCAAACTTCACTTGCGAGTTTGTTTGATCATATATTACCCTTTTTTCGTTCCCTTGTTAGTAAAGTGTTTGTTGTGAAGATTAAGTTATCCGCTCGAAGACAAAGCAAGTTATACGTTAAGGTTACGTAGGTAACCGCGCTGACGTAGGTAACGATCTGCCTGGCAACCTTCCAGCTGGCAAGTAATGCAACTGTGGCTGAAGACAGCTTGTAAGGTTGATTGGAGGAATATAATTGGTAGAAATAATAAAAATAAATAAAAGGTAAATGCAGCCAATTAGTAAGCTAACTTGTCTGTGATGTTGCGTATAAAGCAAATCTATACTGTGTAGGCTAGAAAACTTTAAAACATGGTTACAATATTTTTGTTGAACATTCATAATAAGTATGAAATATAATGGGGACAAGACCCGTGACCCGTAGTGACGGGTTAGAATACGTGTGTCGCCACCCCATCTCTACCCGTGGGTGTCGTAAGAGGCGACAGAGGATAATTCTGCTGCATAACATATTCAGCAATAAAAGAGTGGGAGCCAAGTATTGCACGATTGATCCAAGCTTGCGCTGATGACTTTACTACGCAGAACTACACTGTGTTTTGTAATGTATTCTTATCCCATTCCTTTCCCATCCTGTTCTACCTGTCTGTCCCAATTTCCCATCATTAATCCTCTCCGTCACTTACCATCAGGTAAATCGCATGCTCCGCTTGCCCCTGCTCACAGTGGAGTCGAATGATGTATTAATTAACACAAAGTACAATATCTATACATATAATAAAATCGTAGACTAGCCGTGTCTGTACATTTAATATTTTCAAGAAA
>LQNK01002827.1:59638-73473 GCA_001586405.1 Phoebis sennae | reverse complement strand
GCATTGTGAACGAAAAAAACGTAGGTAAAGATACTGCTTTTCTGACTCACCCCGCCTTAATCTGTAGACCCCAATTTCATCGATTGAAGCAAGTGTTAAATATAAGGGCAGTTTACTTTTGTGTGTCTACAACATTTGTTTATATATTGAGTGCCTTCCCAATAACGAAGCCAATCTTCATGGTATTCGTTAAATAGTTCACAAATAATGCATTAAAGAGCATCAAATCCAGCTTAAAATGATCGTCCAGTTATTGGACAGCTTATGCAACCGTGAAAGAGCGGATACATGTAAGACTGTATCTTTGTTATAGTCCTGCCTACGAATGACCAATGCAAACCAATTTTGAATTATGATTCAGAATGAATCGTTCACTCCAATCACACCCAAATCACCAACTAAGATAAGGTAAAAAGGATTTTTTTGCTTCCGATAAATAACCTTTCAAACTTGTTAATTTAGTTAACAATTATTGAGAAGGAAAAACACAAAATCGTACGATCCGGTACTTAAATATTTTTGCATCACTTCATATGAACTCTCGCCTTACAGCCCTTAATTGAAGCTATTATATATTTCATTATTTTAGCTAAACATTGCCCTTTATGACAATTTATTATTCTTAGTTTCACACTGTATCGTCAACAGTAAAACTTTTATTAAATAAAACGTAAAGGATAAACAATATCCCAGTCTCGTCTCACGCTATCTTGCGACGGTCATAAAACTTATGTACCTTAGTTTTTATACTATTTCAATAGAACCTGTACCTACGAATGAAAAAACTTATTTACATTTTAATGTATATTTTGTAGACCATGTATGTTGCTTTTGTAAATTTAATTTATAAAATTCGTTTAAAAATTGGCGGAAGAACAAGAACTGTAACGTAGAAAACGTAGACACGTTTTTCATTTTTATTATTAAACTTTAAAAAGTAATAGCCTTGAGGTGATAGGCTATTCGACACGTACGCGCTGGCCTTTTTTTAATGATTTTGCAGTGTAATAAACTTTAGTCCTTTTGGCACCAAGCGCCTTGCAAACAAACAAAAATATATAAACAAATATCAAAATGTTTTCTAGACCAATAGAGTTAAAGAATTTTACGACTTTATAATTGCTTGTAATGTTTTTAAGAGCGAGCGATCGTTTTTTCGTATTCCATTTAGAAGGTAATCACGGCTTTTGACGTAAATAAATAAATTGGTTGAAAAGGTTCTTCTACTATTTATCTTATTTCGTTGTACATTGTTAGCGAGTAGACAATGGTTACTCGTGATAACAGACTAGTGAAGGTTAAGGTTTGTGAATGAAAATAAGAGCATACTATGGAATGAATAGAGCCTAATACAGATCTTATCATAGCGATGCTCTGCCCTAAGCAATTTAAATTAAAACGGCTTCTTAAAAACTACAAGGAGTTTTTTCTTTAAGCCTATGTTTAAAAAGGAAACTTTCAAGCCTTAACAGGGCTCATTTACGAGAGTAGGACGAGGCAACACTTTGTGAAAGATATTGGGTAATTATCGATAAATCATTTTCATATCTTCAGAGTAATAACGGCCTGCATTTACCAACATCTGCCTACAGCAAAACTTTGTATGGGTATCGTAATTGAAATTTGCATATTACGAAATATGGCCAAGTTTAGGCCAAGGTGAACCATAATGGTGTTAATATGAACAGAAGTTTCACTTTTTGTATTTTTTTAACAGCAATATAGTTTTTTGAATAGATAATCTGGATCATCTGGTTGAACATATATTAGCTTTAAAATGTAGCATGGGCTATGAGATATCTTAGGCCCGTATTAATAAACCGATCTCAGACTTGAGTATGCTCTTGAGATGACATTTGTGACGTTACACTGAATAGAACAGCATACAGTGCAACGTCACAAATGTCATCTCAAGAGCATACTCAAGTCTGAAATCGGTTTATTAATACGGGCCTTAGACGTCTAAAACTCAAAGAATCAGTATGGTTAATATTTTTTACATCAAAGTGTTCCTAATTCTTATAAAATTATTTTAATACTATCAATTACTGGTATTTAAATTAAATTTTCAAGCTAGTTGCACTTTCTTAACTATAAGTGAGTGCAAGAAAAAAAACACGTAAAAGTTGTTTTAGAAACTTAGCAAACCTAGATAATGCAAATCGTATCGCGCTTAAACTAAAGTAAAAGTTCGAAAGTTTTTAAATGTAACATTTTCAATGTTTATAATAACAGCTCTATTGAAAATCGATGTTATCTAGAATGGAGACAATACCCTTTCGTGAAAGCTTTAACACAAAAAGATATTTTCGCGTAAAAGTTACTAAATATTTCCTAGAAACTTTGCAATATTAATACAGCACTGGTTCTAAAATGGTCCAATAAAAACGTATATTTTATTATACTATTTTTAAAAGAAATAAAAGACGTTTATTAATTAAAATTTGAGAGCTACGCAGCACTTTCCAGACTTGAGTTCGCTTAACATGTTATAAACATAAACAATGAAGGAAAGCTCCACTAATCCTTGCTACTTAGCAAATTGCAGACGTCAAAGGTCGTCGCACTAAAACAATAGAAAGAATAACAAATTCGCTAAAGTATGAAGAAATATTTTTCTATTTTCTATTATACCTTGTCTCTTTACAAATGATATTAATCTTAATGAAATTGAGATATTTGTCGCAAAAGCACAATGAAATGTGAAAATATAAAATTGAATGTGAAATGTGAGAATATGAAATTCAGCTGAATTTCATAATTTAACATTTGAATACTGGATTATTTTAAAACAAACAGTCAACTGTCACTACTCATGTCGGAAAAAAATTATACGGTTTATTTTTTGTGTAATGAAAGCTTTTTACATTATCACGACGTGACCCACTTTTGAGACATTGAAAAAAATAAGGTAGCAAGTTCTGTTAAAAGTTCAAGCCAACCCACTTTAAAAATATCCGTCCAACTTCGCAATGCTATCTTAAAATGTATCTATCAGACGAAGTAAAATTTAGCAATTATTGTGAGGTATATTCGAAGATAAAACAAGATACCTGCTTTTGAAATCGATGTTCTTCCCTAGATCTTATCGTTAATATGTTTGTTAATAATCTCCCGCTTAAATTCCTACATACCAACTTTTTCTCCATTCTCTAATATTTCTATGTTAGAACCATAAATAATTCTATCAAGGGTTTTATCGTTTAAAAGTAACATAGAATTTAAGAAATGTTGCAGAAAATCCTTTTAGAGCGCGCATTCATTTCACGTCCTTGATGTTGTCTCTATCTGGTACAAAATCGATAAAACTATATATTTGGCGGTGTCTGGAAGCAGATGACCTCCAGCGAGAATAACTTTAGTCGATCAATTTCATTTGCATTCAGTGTTAGATGTTAAATATTCCACCTCATCAGATTGAGAACGTTACGTAACATTTAGGACAAGCGTTTTCATGGAAACTTGCTACGAATGAATTTAACTGAAACTGGGTTAATACACGAATTTGTGGTGTTTCATATTTTTTGCATATTTAAAAATTTTTACGTAATTTTTAATAGAATATTTTTACTATCGATGTTGCCGTATGTAAGATGATAGTTGTTATTAAATAAGATTATTGTAATGATGATTATAAAATTTATATAACTTATTTATTATACATTCTTTAAAATGTTTTTTAATCATCTTGCTGCAAGTAACCTTTATTCCTAAACCGGTGCAGAACAAAAGAGCTGCAAGAAAACTCACAAGATGCGTCAAGTCTTCAAACCGTACAAAACACCGATCTCACCAAACAAGTTCCAACATCACGTCTCCATAAACGTTTTTTCTAATACCGCGAATTTTAATCAGTCCACAACTGGTAACCCTCAATCCGTTGACGGACAAATACTACATACGTATGGCTAATAGCTTTTAACTTACTCTTGAGACCTTATTCAGAACCAGGTTTTACCCTATACCTTTCAACAAAGTTTATAATAAAGATTCAACTTGATATGTGATTTCTATAGGAAAGACCCTTTTCAAAGTAGACTGTGATGTTCGCTACCAAAAGTTACTTTCTGAGAGAGACATTTGATATTCTTATACCTATGTCATGATGTATAATGCAATGAATGCTCTCTCCGACTGTGTTAGAATTTTAAAGTTTTATAAAAGACAAAATTATTTATATTAATTTTACTTTCTTAGACACGAGTGCATGAATGTGTTCGCTATTCTAGAGAATGAAATATGTCGGATAGTTAATGTTGCTACATATTTCATTCTCTAGACGCACGGATAAGCTATGCGAACACCACATACTTACGTATGTATGCTCCCTTTGTGTAGCGGATCTGAGATGAATAATATTGGACATCAATTTGGGCTATGTACATAGATTTGTGAGGATTAATATCCTCACTGCTGATTCTGTTATGAATATATAAGCGCACAACGTTTCTGACTACGCTGTCTTGTTATTTGTTATTGGAAATATCATAATAAACGTTTCAATAAACATAGATAACGAACGCTATACGAACGAAGAGTAAAAGCTCTATGTTCCCAGACAATACGTGTACTGTTTTATTAGAAACTCCGACGTATATACATCAAGGCGATATACTACCTTAATATTTTGCTTTAATTAAAATATACGTTTGAATCGAAACTTACTTGTAGATAAAACAATTTAGGTTGACATGAAAGCTTAAAATGATCGGTGTGTTAAATTTCTCTGCATTCAAATGTGGTATCTCAGAAGTTTTGCTTTTTTATACGTTTGAATAACATCTTAAAATGTATATAATTGCAATAATTCATGCAAGGTTGGAGCACCGCGGGGCGCAGCGCACAATTTATAAGACGAAACATTTTTCAAACGGAAATTTACAAATTGTACTAAAAGAAACCTCTATTTCTCGACAGTGTTATTGTGAATAACTTGAACTTCGCGTGATTACCACACGAAACAATTACTTTATTGATTAACTGGCTTCCTTCGCCGGGGAGCGAATTTAAAAATAACGATATCACTACGATACTACAGAGGAAAGAATTAGGAAGACAATTACGTTTCACTACAGTTTCATAGTAATGTAAAGCATGCAATTTTTATATGTTACATACATTATTTTCAAAAGTGCACTATGCTAATCTAGTCGATCGTGCTTGTCATGCCAAAATGATAATTGTAAAACATCTACGGATCAGCAAATCAATATGAATTTTTACATCATTCTGTTCTTATTCAGTTTTTTTTATGTCACAGCGGGCAAGCTGTTATTTAGTTAGACAGTTGTATGCAGCTTAAGACTTAGTAAGGATACAATACCCGGCTTAAAGGAGGAGAGACGTAATACCTAGTCAAGAGATCTCAAATATAACTATAGCTATTGCCTGAATATAGTTTCGAAAGGGACAATTCACTATTAGACAATTATTTACTATTACACAATACATTTATAGTCATTTAAAATAGAGTAATTAGGCGGAATTATCATTATATAGTGATCTCTTCCAAGCGATTAGGGCATACACGCATACAAAATTGGCCTGATGAAAGAGGTTTTTTCCTGTATCCTTACATGTTTGTACGAGAATTAAATTCCAAGCCTAGTTGTCTCCGTGCATGCAGTAAGTGGAACATCGGCATCGTTTTAATTATAAATAAGCATGACATTTCCGCGGCTTTGTCTATTTTTATTCGCATCACGATCAAAACATCACGACGGAATCTGTTTCCATTGTGTTAACTATCATCTAGGAGTCGATTGATTTCTCAGTCTATGTACGTAACGTAATATGAGTTTTTACGCCGAATTATTGAGCTGCTTTTGATAGTTTTAATAGCTCTTGGTAGGTTATACCGCGGACAAAAACATAAAGCCCTTATGCCTGTATTCTAAAGAATACATAAATCTACCTTTATACGTTTAACAATTGCAACATGTATAATTGAAAGGCATACCTATTACCTATACAACACTAAGCTAAACCATTGGATTACTCGCCATACTTACGAAAATGTGAATTAAGAGATTCATAATAAAAATAAATCTCCCGGAGAATTACGTAATATGAATCTCTTAAGATTTCGAGTTTTCGTGGATAAAGCATATTTTGAATATGCTATTTGTATCGATTTTATACAACCCCTTTCTAATACAGTGGTGTTACAGATATTATTAAGATTGATAAGTTGAAGATCACACTTGCTTTGAAGAGAAGTTCTCGACTCAAGATGCTCTTCGTTATAAGTTAACACGCGACAATAAAACAGAGGACTTATTGAAAACTTGTTACGAGAATACAGAGTTATACCAAATGTTTGTGTGACGGCTGCTCACATTATCATTAACTATTTAGTTTATAGTACTAATATGCCATTTATAGGTACACATTATACAGGGTGGGGACAACGGAATCTTTTTGTATGTGTTATGTAAGTTTGGAATAAACTTTTCTTTCTTTCTTTCTTTAATTGATATCACATGTAGTATGTATCGAACAACGTAATATATAATATTTAATAGTTACAACGGAATACATTTTTAAAGTTAAATTAGGTTTTTTTTTCTTTAATTTTAGAGAACTTTTTGTATAATAATGTCGCTCTATACGTAAACTTAGTTATTAACAAAAATCTTCTGAAAAAGTAACGTTAAATTTTAAATCAACTTATAGATTTGATTTGCGTTTTAACAACGCAAAGTAGTATATTTCATCTAATCACTGTCATCAGCTGTCGAATATTTTTTTATTAATTTTGCAATATTTATTTCGTCCGCAATTATATTTAATAATTTCTTTGTAAACAATTTAATTTAATTTTTTATTTACTTGTAATGACTAGTGGATGTTATTTTTTCATTAAAACAGATTCCGTCGTGTCCACCCCGTATAAATTCCTTTGTCTCAGCAATTATAACAATAAACCTAAATCTTAACGACTCATTGAGTTTCTCGTAGACTTAGCGTGTTTATTTCTTAAATTTATAAGTTCACAGAATAGTAACAGTTTTCGAAATGCAATTTTGGCGTCCAGCCATACGAAATTGATACTGAAGTTTTAACTGCGGGAGTGGGTTTACACGAGTTCATAAAGTGACGTATTGTTGCTTTCATCCCTATGTCTACAATAGAATGTATATTGTTTAATCTATCGAATTAAAGTGACAAACATATTAATTCCATTAAAATTGTAAGCCACCTTATTCTTCGAAGTCGTTTAATTGAATTGTTACTGAACTTTTCAAATTTATATAGCTTTTAAATCGTGCTTTCCTAGAAGCAGATACTGGGTCAATGACATATAAATGTAATTTTTTACGCGGTACTGCGACATAACGGAATAAAAGATCGCTCCACACTTCGTCATCATGTAGGCGCGATGCAGAAAGGCAATGTGATAAACGGTGAAAGGTATTTGAATTAAAATCATTGAATTAAATATCAAGCGAATCCATCCGAAAGTTAACATTGCATTAAATGAAACAGAAAATATCTATTATGATAGCTAAACAAAACATTTATTGTAAACATCCGTTAGTTAAACCCGTATTCGTTTATTTTGAGAATGATTGCCATTGGAGAAGTTTGGTTTTGATCTATTTATGAAACTTGTTCAAGTTTATCGACATAGATTATCCTAGGTTATGGTGATAGAAACTACCACGAAATGACGTAAGTAATCTCAATTTAAAAATCTAAAAGTCTCAATTTAAAAATTTTAACATCAACTACATATATTGAACGTACTTAAATACTAGTTACTTATTTTAAAATTATACTAGCGACCCGCCCCGGCTTCGCACGGGTTTAATGGATGATATTATACATAAAAACCTTCCTCATGAGTTACTCTATCTATTAAAAAAAACCGCATCAAAATCCGTTGCGTAGTTTTAAAGATTTGAGCGTTCATAGGGACATACAACATGACACATGACAGAAAAAGCGACTTTGTTTTATACTATGTAGTGATAGTGATGAAATGAAATGTGAAACCTAGTTATGTTACGTAAGAAGGAATAACAATATTTAATTATTTTCATTCTAGGTTAGCGAAAAACATTAGCGAACACTGATTTGTAAATAATTTACTTCTCATACTAACGAACAAGGTAAATATGAGTAATAATATCGAGTCTAAACCATTAGTCTTACAACGGCTCAAGGCTGCCATGTCCCTGCGATGTCTCATCGATTTTTGAAGCACACGGGTACAGTTAAAAATCCTCAAACATATAACGGATAATATAAGGAACAGATTAATTATGTTAGTCCTTCAGAGAACACACAATTCTCGGTAGATTTATAAATAGAGTTGATGTCCTTTTGCAGCTCGTAATTTTCTGATGAGTCAGTCATCTTTACAACTAGAAAAAGAGCATTAGGCGTGTAAGCTATTTCAGGCCGGTTCACTCCGAATGTGAAAAGACAATAGCATTAAGGATACTTCCCGTCTTTAATATTACGTATTCCTTTAATCTTGTCAAGTGTTACACGATATGTCCTTACAGCTTTCTTTCATAGAAAGGTGGAAACTTAATACCCGAGGGAGTGTATAGTAATATGAGGAGTTGTATAAGGCGGTGTTGAAATGAGCAAGTATTGAATAGTTAGTATAATTTGCAACTGCTGGTTATTGGGAATTTCCTGTGATATGAAAGGTTGGCAATTTGCTGGAGAAATTCTAGAAGCGTTTACATGTAATAATTTAATGATTTGCAAATGCTTTGGTCAATTGTATATCCCTCATGCACTTTACTTTCGTTTCGAGTTCCGAAGCTAACGGTGATAATGGTCTTTTTTCATTAAATCTTGACCAATAAGGTTACGGCAATTGTTGACCTTTGCGTCTTTAGGTTGGATCTCCTGTTTGCTTGGTGACTTGGTTGACCAATTTCAGCGTTTAAGATTTTTTCGCGGGGTTCGACTGACAGTGGAATGGCAAGGGAACATACGATGCCCCCAACACCGCCTACGCGCTGACCATTAAACCAATGAGAGGGTTATCCGATGTTCAGTGACCCGTATTAACCGATTGTATAATACGAATGAAACCAACGGAAATGTGAAGTGCCACGCATCATTACTTTCTATGATCCTTTATTTTTTGAGCTTTTTATCAATAGAAAAAACGCAACTGTATTTTTTACGAAAATCACGCAACTCCATTTAGTTTTTTAGTCGAAATTGTTTAACTACTTCAACAGTGAGTGAGTAACCGACGAACCGATAGAAGTAACTTCGGACGAATCGGGATATTAATATGAAATTCGAGTATTTTCCGTTTATTAAGTCTAGGATTACAATAATTATAACATTAAAAACTTAAACAATTAAATTCATGTACGGTGATCACCAAAAAATTTTAAATTTTTTTTGCTAGTAATTTAGTGTATCTTGTAAAGCGCATCTATTATTAGATATTAAAATAAACTGTTACTAATATGTTATCTTATACGTTATTATGACACATAAGTATTGCCTTATAATTTCGCCGCAGTAAACAGTCGCGACACAATTTACTATCGAAGAGTCGCAGAGCTAAGATAAAAATACTTGTGTGATTAGTCGATCTTAATGCAGGTATAAATATTATACAAACAAATAATATAACTGCAAATGTATTACGTGTAATGTGACGATATAAATATTTTTTTACTTTGAAGGATATCCTACAACTATATAAACCCATGAAAGAATTTGTTTGACAAATTGACTTTTTAATCACTGTATGCATAGAAGTGAAAATTTTTTAGTTGTCATACAGTACGTTTGTTAGACGTAGATTATATGATGTCGAGAGATATATCATAGTTTGGCCTATTTCCCAATTTACATAGGTCAATGACTTTATGAATTGGTTCTCGTGAATATGACTGCATGACAATGATATTAAATTTTAATATTATAAATGTAATGAATACTTTAATTATTTTCATATAGGGATTTTGGTTATATGATGATCCAAACCTTTATACTTGTCGTTAAACATTAACACTTGAAATTAAATCTACTTACTGACACAAAAAAACATGCACAAATGGAGTACACTGTAACACAGGTGTAGTGTCACACGGAAAGCGTAAATAAAATTAGTAAGCACAGTGAACCCACATGCAAACATTGCTAGAAACAAAATTCCAATTGTATCAATAAAAACTTAAGTTGTCAAGTGTTATGTGATTCTATTAGTTTTTTCTCATTTTGCAGTAGGTTACGTCAAACGAAGCTAAGCAAATTGTGGCGGTCTACCTTCGTTGTGTGGCTTCGTTTGACCACTGTTACTTTCTGTATGCGCTAGCAGTGTTGTCTTGGACTTCTCTAGCCTTCTCGCCTTTAGAGGCGACTCCGTAGGCTTTTTGTCGCTTCTTTCAGGCTCACTCTCGACCCCCAGCTTACTGAGGGCCACGAGGTTGGCTACATTGGAACAATACGACAGTTAAACCTCCGTTAATCCACTTGATATTGTGTTGTGAAATTGTTTTATCGAAAAATAAACATAAGAAGCTGTCATGCAATACACAGCCAATTTGGATCGGTACATTACATAAAATTTTGAGCATAAATAAATATAGCTGTGAAGTGAAGATTTAATGATTGTTTTGAGTCATACCGAGGAAATGTAAGCGGTCCTTTGCCATTCCCAGATTGGTTTTCATTTTATCGTGCAGCCTCTGGGCTCTTTGCCAGGCATCTCCGCGGCCTCCCCAGCAGTCCACTGCTATGCCTCGCTCCAATTCATAGATTCCCTTTTTATATAGTTCTATGGCTAGTTCTTTCTGACCTGCGTTGGTGTAAATATAAAGTTCTCCTTCATTGTGTCATACGACATTCTAATTTAAATTTTCTAAAAGATATATGACTTTGCCAAGCATCAAAGTGTACTACGATTATAACTACAATAATATAATAAAAATTTTGAAGCCTTTAATAGTTTGTTTATTTTTATGAATATAGTAAAACTTTAACATAGTCATATAAAAGCACACACAACAACAATAATACAGCACATTCAACATTCTTACCTTCGTTCTCCTCATCAATCTTCAAAGCTTTCGAGATGTATTCAAAAGCTTTGCGATGATGATGCTTCTGTTTGGCGAGCAAGGGGTCGCCGGGGCCCACATTGTTTGTGTAGGGCATTTCCTCCCCGTGCGCGATCTCCGTCGACACCACACCGTCTTTCACCACCACTTCCAAGTTACACTCACCACTTTTACGAGGCCTATGAATAAAACGATGCGACGCCGAATACAAATATTTGAAAATTATAAATAACTGATATAAAATGGATCGCATCAAATTAAAAAGAATAATAATAGGGAAGGAAACCACATATAGGTTTCTCTTGTGGACAGAAGGTTGCGAATCATTTCGCAACGTAGATCCTTTTGCTACATCTGCATCAGCTTTCTTTGATTTGCGATTCGGAGATCTAGTAGTTTTACGCGGTAAACGACCACCATTGAAATCGTCACCGGAAACCATCAAGAACACCAAAGTTCCGACTGGTTCAACACCAAATAGCCATACAATTCACAATAAAGACACGCACGTTTATTATTCTACTTAAAACCTAAATACAGACAAACATCGCGACGAGTGAGAAGCTATTGACAATTTGACAAGTTGATCATATTGACGTTTACTTTTATTTTTTTAACTTATTTTCTGAATATAGACACAAGCCTTTCAGTCGCAAATTGACATTTACAGTTGCATTGTGTTGTCACAATCGAAACAAATGTCACCCAAAAATGAAGATATTAACATTTCTAATTTTCTAAACTTATCACTAATACAATTATTTTTTATAAGAATTATTAACATTTACTTTAATGTTTGAAAATTTATTATTATCTTTTAATTTAATTTAATCGTTGAGTGCAATCATTAATTTCAGAGAATTTAATAAATATTATCTAATGTACGCAGACACCACATATTCTCACAAAATTACCTTTTTGTTTTAAATTACGTATTATTGGAATTAATGCAGTGCATCAGTTTTATTTGTTTGAAAATTTATATTGAGTCAGTGTAGGCGTGTTTTTGGACACCAACATTAATAAACCTTATTTTAAACTAGTTTATTCGTGTTCTGTATGTTTTATTATTTTGTCCTTGAATTACGGGAATAAATAGAATTCTAGCAACACTACGAAGTCCTGCCAAAATTGTTTTTTTACTTATACGTTATTGGGATACGAAATACAAGCCGATTTGAACATAACTAAAAAAAACTTGTTTTACTGTGCGTAATAAAAATAATTATATTAAATGATTGACTGATTTAATAAATATTTTATACATTTTCTAAACTTTGTACATATTATTTTAAGATATATATTTTTGTCTGAGGTGACAATTGACAATGACATTGATGTCATCAGCACCAAGTAAGCATTTTGTACATATGTATGTGAAATCTTTATCTGCAATTAATAATTTATTTATATGTTAAAAATAGGTTGCCGGCTGTTTGAAAGCCTTTGAACTGTAACATCACAAATATATGTAAAATTTAATTACAAAGAAAATTTATATATTATAAGGTTTGTATATTAAGTTTATGATTAATTTTGGTTAGGTTTACAGTGTTATATTATGAGAATTCTGATGATTCCTCAGTTGAAGTAATATTCTTAATGATTTATCTTCATAACGTGCATGCATATGATTTAGTAAAAGGCTAAATTTTATTTTAAGGTTAACAATGGCAGAGGTAGAAGAACAGGTAAATAATCTATCAGTGCAGGAGGATGACGATCTCGTAGATCCGTGGAACGTTACTGGAAAGTCACAAACTGGAATTGATTATGACAAACTAATAAGTGAGTTGTTCAAAGCACTTTATACTCAAAGTTGAATCATTGTAACCATTAATTTTATTTCATTTTCCCCCATTAAGTATGGATATTAGATTCAGATAGAGTTATATGTATTAAATATTAATAATGATCTGACGATGCAAATCCTCTTCCTATAATGAGGAGAATATATATAATAATATTTTAATTTTGTGTACCAACTTAAGTTATTTTTTAACTTTGATTATATTTTTTTGTTTTCAGAAAGGTTTGGAAGTCAGAAAATAGATGATGAACTTATTGCTAGATTTGAAAAAGTTACTGGACAAAGAGGTGAGGTTGTACTATAATTCCTATAAGTATAATATTTGTTCTATTTTAAGAACTCTACTGTACAAATATTCTTTAAATATTTTAATGTGTTTATGTGTGTAAATGTGTAATGACTAAATATTCCAGCTCATCATTTTCTTAGGAGGGGTATATTCTTCTCTCACAGGGATTTGAACATAATCCTGAACCTATATGAAGCTGGCAAGAAGTTCTACCTTTATACAGGGAGGGGGCCCTCCTCAGAAAGTATGCACATTGGACATCTTATACCTTTTATATTTACTAAGTGAGTTCATTTCTATTTATTGAAATACTTGTACTCTAATGATGCTTAAAATTTAAAGAGAATAAAATATTTTTTTAACTCTCTTTTAATGTATCCTACTAATTTGCTCTGGTTGAAAATTTTTAGTTAATTTTTCATACAATTGTCTTCTTTGATGACTTTCTCCACTATTTGTGTATAATTTGAAATAGAAATAGAAAAGATAAATAATAATTTTGTCTATTAATGGCCATTTTCAATAATGTATGAATGATTATAGATAGATTGTTATGTCAAATTATATGACAATAGATAGACAAAAGTGATAGCTAATGTATCTGTAGTTAGGATATTGAAATCAAAGTAAGTGCAAATAGATAGATTTGTCTGACTTTAGTTAGCAAAACAAGGGATAGATAGAATAT
>LQNK01002827.1:6461-59295 GCA_001586405.1 Phoebis sennae | reverse complement strand
TTTTAGTTAATTTTTCATACAATTGTCTTTGACGACTTTCCCCACTTTTAGTGTATAATTTGAAATAGAAATAAAAAAGATAAATCAATATTTTTGTCTATTAAATTTATCTATCCTATCTTTCAAGTTAGATCAACCTACACAAGGTTTGTAAAATTTGGCTAAAATCGGTCAAGTAGTTGAGAAGTCCATCATGGACAAACACTGTGACACATAATTTATACATATATTAAGATTTACTGCTAATCTTAAAAGCTATATATTTTTTTGTCCATGTTAGATGAGTATTAAACATTACATATTAGAATATTAGAATATATTTAATATGAATTTTAATATTCTCAGATGGTTACAAGATGTATTCGATGTACCACTCATCATTCAACTCACAGATGATGAGAAGGTGATGTGGAGGGACATTAAGATCGAAGACGCAAGACAGATGGCCTTTAACAATGCTAAGGATATCATTGCTGTGGGCTTTGATCCCAATAATACCTTTATTTTTAATGATTTAGATTTTATTGGGTGAGTTTTTAAATTTAGATGACTTTCAATTATCGAGTAACAATAATATTGAATTATGTCACATTAAAAAGTGATGATGACGGTTGTGTATGCTTAATATGTTAGTTTATACTTTGTATTGTTATCTCTTGACAGAACTGCATAGATTAGTACTTCAATTTTGAATTTATGTTCAAACAACCAGATTATTAAGATTTATTTGTAAAAGAAAATACTTTACCAAGAGCCTGGTGAAGTGTTTTCTTTTGAAAATATACTGTAAATTGTACTATTGTTTTCTCACATGCATAAAATACATTAAATACAAATAGAGCTTTAAATTAAAAAATGACAGTAATTAACATTGCTATGGTACTTTGAAAATATGAAGTGTTTTCCAATATTTGTTCTAAATGTTTAACAATTGTACATTCTTTCAGTCAGTGCCCAGCGTTCTACCAAAACATGCTTAGAGTACAGAAATGCGTCACATTCAACCAGGTCAAGGGTATTTTCGGCTTTGGAGACTCGGATGTGATCGGCAAAATAACATTCCCCTCTATAGAAGCTGCCCCTGCATTCTCCACTAGCTTTCCATTTATATTCGAGAATAAAGTTGTAAGTGATTTTGTATAACTAATATTTTACATTAAATTTACAGTTTTCATTACAATTGGCTTATGTTTTTTGGGTCATATTACTTGGATTGTGTATTTTTTAATATAATAATACACGGAATTTCTGCAATTTATTTTGGTATTTTTGGTAATAACATATTTTATACAATTTCAATGTGAATAATATATTATCTTAAAGTAAGTTTTATCCTCTATTTGTAAGATTTAAAGCAATTTTCGAATGTCAATAATACTTACAGTAACAAGGGACCGTCCATTAATCATGTGATGTTTTTTTTAACTCCCCTCCCCCATGGTAAGGTTTAAGACTACCCCTACCCCCTCTTCCTATATCAACAACATCCCTTTGGTAGCTTCAAAATTTTAAACAACACCACACCCTTTCAAACCTCAGGTGATTTATGGATGGTCCCTAACTGGTTTTTATACTCACTGATTTTGAACCTACACCATATTTGTCTATAGATGTTAAGTCCTTACATTTTGCATGTCTAATTTCAGTTGCCCTGCCTAGTGCCTTGCGCCATCGACCAGGACCCCTACTTCCGCATGACCCGCGACGTGGCTGCCCGCCTCAAGCTGCCCAAGCCCGCGCTGCTGCACGCCGCCTTCCTGCCCGCGCTGCAGGGCGCGCAGCACAAGATGTCCGCCAGTGGTCCTAATGCGTCCATCTTCTTGAATGACACACCCAAGCAGATCAAGAACAAGGTAGGTTCCAATGTTAATTACGAACTATATGTATTGGTTTATTGTTGAAAATGAAAATTGGGTGTTTCAACGAAGGAAGCAATCCAGGAGAAATGTGGAGTTAAGGAAAGAGTTTTGATAATAGGAATAGGATACTTTAGGTTGGGTCAGAAGATTTAAGATTGCCGTGGTAGATTTATGTACGGGCTGTTAGATTTGAGTATGGTTTGGAAAATTTGAGACCAGGTTTTGAGAGATCTGCACGCGGCCTTCCCGCGCTGCAGGGCGCGCAGCACAAGATGTCCGCCAGCGACCCCAACGCGTCCATCTTCTTGAATGACACACCCAAGCAGATTAAGAACAAGGTAGGTTCCAGTGTTAATTCTCAAGTATATGGTTGGTTCCAAGGAAGGAAGCAGTCCAGAAGAAATGTAGAGTTAAAGATAGAGTTAGGATCGTCAGGACAGGAGATTTGATAATGGGTATAGGTTGGTGTGGATACATTTTAGGTCGGGTCAGAAGATTTAAGGTTGGCACGGGAGATTTGAGATTGCCGTGGTAGATTATTTGGCAGCAGACTGGACGGTCTGAGTATGGGCTAGAAGTTTTGAGTAAGCGTTGGAAGTGAGATAGCTGTGATTATGTATGGGTTAGTAGGTTGAGCAATGAAAATTTTCTAAGGTGGCTAGGATGTGACAGTTCAATCGAGGATGGAGATTTGAATTTGAGTAGTATAAATAAATTTAAATAAATAAATCCAGAAAAATGCGAAATTGAAAATATTTCTTCACATCAGAATTTAACTTGTATTTATTATTATATAATTGTATGCTTACAGATCAATAAATATGCGTTCTCGGGAGGCCAGCCGACGGTAGAGGAACACAGAGAGAAAGGTGGCAACAGTGAAGTAGATATTTCATATAAATACCTGACATTCTTCCTAGAGGATGACGAGAGACTAGCTGAAGTAAGCAATCTATTATTAATTTAAGAAATTCCCATTTCTACTACAATAGCTCAATTTTACATAATAATATCAGTCACATAACATAACATAACATAGTAATTTTTTATTTTTTCATGTTTTATACTGAATAAAATAATTGCTGTGATTTAAGATTTTCACTTTAGATTCTGGATCTGGAAATTATTACTGAAACTGTCTGAGAATTTACCTGTATTATAGTGCAATTATCAGTATAAGAGTTTAAATGAAATATTTTTTATATTTCATTTAAACTCTTTAATCTGATATAATTCATACAAGATTATAATTTTATCTAAAAATAATTCCACAGATTAAAAAATCCTACGAGTCTGGGGATCTGCTAACGGGTGAGCTAAAGAAGATAGCCATAGAGACCATCACGCCCCTCGTACAGGACTACCAGGAGCGAAGGGCCAAAGTCACAGATGACATCATGCAGGAGTTTTTCAAAATACGCAAGATTTATGTCTGATTGTGAACGGTTGTTAGATAATGCATTGCTGTGTGCCTGGTGACGACGGAATTTGTTTTTGGTTGTTAATAAATTTAGTAATTTTATTTTGAATGAAATTGGTAAAAATATGCGTAAATTGGTACCGTCACGTGTGTTAAAATTTGGTTGCAGATAATATTTTTGTTTACTATACCCTCCTGTCGCAGTCGGGTAAAAATAATAAAACTTCAGTTTACAATTGTGTTGAATATATTCACTTATAAAGCAGTAATTTCCGTAAGATTTGTTCTTGTTCGGTTTATCCCTTCTGTATTATCATTGCTTAGAACTGCTAGACACCATCTTTAATATTTTATGGTTTAAGGAGATTAATGTTCAGGTGATGCTTATTTACTTATTGTATAAAAATTGTACATGAAATTCGGCTTAAGATTTGTTGTGTAGTTTTTTCAGTTTTTTTTTATTGCAGAATAAATTACAATGTCAATAAAGTCGACCTGTATTATATGAATATATATCTAGCATACATTTTCTTAAGCCTCAAACTATCCTAATTGAATAAATATTTATATTGTATTTATTGAAGAACAGTGCTTAAAGCACCCGAATTATTTTTGCTGATCAATAAAGTGCTATCATAGATTCGTTTGTTTTATTTTATTATTTATGCATCAAATTGTTTTCCCTACCTTTCAAATACTATTATTATAAATTTATTATTAAACATTCTACATCTTTTTAAGTTAACTTTTAATTATGATTAAGCTAAAAGTTGTTCTTGTAGCTTATTGCTAAATTATGTAACTTTTTTTTGACAGAAGAAGGGCATACGAGCAGGCAAAGAGCAAACAAATAAGTATTCTGAAACCTTTATCAATGATAATTAAAAATCGATAAGATTTGTAAGACGGATGAATTAATTCGGCTGTATTTTATATATATTTATAGCGTTTTAGGAGTCTCCCTTTCAGACAGTTTCTCCTAAACATAGTTCCTAGGTCACAACTTCATTTTTTTTGTGGTGGTTGAAGTACCACATAATATCTCTACAGCATATTCATTGTGAAAGCAATTCCAGCAATAATTTTTCGGCGGTTCAAATATGTTGCTTACATTGGCGACTGCTAGCTAACAAAGTCGTATTATAGGCAGTATTCATTTCAATATTGTTTTGTAATGGTGGTCAGGAAGGTACATAGGATGTGTGGGTAAGGATGAATCCTTTATAATACTTTGCATCTGACGATGTAGAGTGAGAGAAAATATTATATTTTTGTAGGCGGTATCCAGTAAGATCACGGAATAGAAAAAACAAAAGATGCATAGCAGATTGCAGTCAATGCAAAAAGGTTGGTAGTTAAAGAGGCCAAATATAAAGTTTTATGAATAAAGATAAATTGCGGGTGGCCTCTGGTATTCCGTATTAATATAAAACGAAAACAAACACATTATACACAATGCGACATAGACAAACGGCTCAAAAGACTAAAAACTGAACAACACTTGTGTACACAATACACTTTTGATCGAATATACATAACAATAGCAGAGAAAAGTGTACGGCACAGTTCTAATCACATACAAGTGGGTGAAACACGGTTCTTCATTTCAGTGAATAAACCTAGTAATAAGTGAATAAAATGTACAATAATTATGAAGAAACTCCTATCCCACTCATAGCAAATTACACGGTTATGAAAGATGGCGAAGAGGAAAAGAGAGACGCTGATGAAAGAGTGATCTTAGAGATCGGTCGACCAGATGATAAGCAACGTGAGGAGCTAACGTTTTCACACAAGAAGTACGACAAGACCATTGCTCATCACCGTTCTTATGTTATAGATTATGCAGAACCGCGCAAGATCACATATTTCAGGTCTCAAGATTTGGACGTCACACCGGATGGTAAGTTAGTTTGATTTATTATTTGAACTGTCTACCGAGAGTATTGTCGCCTTGTATAATATTTACGTATTGGAAATGTTTAGGTTACTTCGATACAGGCTTACCTTAGGTTAGGAATAGGGTGCCTGGTGGTTATGAAATTGCAATTCACAAATGCAAATTATATACGAAATGGGAGCTAGATTCATACATCCGAATCGAATTTGTGAATCAGTACCCAGATAGTTTCAAGTAAACAATGTGTTTTACAGATTGTTTAACTACTACCCGAATTGTATTCAAAAAAGCTTAGTTTTAATCTATTCGCAATAAACTTTTTTCATTTCCATAGTGTGTTACAATGTTGACTAATATTCAGTAGAGCTCATCGTTGTTTACTTTGCCTTTAAATGGACGAAATTTATTTTATAGAGACGTAGTCTCTACATACGATTTTATTAGATGAAAATCACAGAGTTTATTAATCGGCATCCTCCACAGTTTCTCATACAGTTATAATTTTATTACCATTCATATATGTATCCAATTACAATTTTATTAAAATTCATGAACGAAATTTTAGACATAACATTTTTAACTTTAATCGATACAAAACCAGTATATGCGGACGGCGGTATAAGTTTTTATTACATACGAGTATAAGCTATAAACTGTAATGCAAAAACCAGGATATGGCAACTTTTTGCACAACTTCTGTTCCTGTGGAAATTCCGGGATTAAAATGCCTGTATATTATTCTGGATCCATACCTATATAAATACCAAGTTTCATGATTCATCACAATCGGTTCAGTAGTATTTGCGTGAAAGAGTAACAAACATACATAAATACATCCTCACAAACTTTCGTATGTTTTTATAATATAAGAAGGATGTAAGTAGTATAGGTACATATTTATTTATATGTAGTGGCACGTGTTGTAACAACCACAGATCAAGAGAAATGAGAATAATAACAATTCTCACTCTGAAATTTGTTGAATATCGTGGCAGTGCCTACCTGCATATAGTTGCATATTATTAAGAGAGCTATTTGCACCTTTTCAAAAATGACCTGTCTTTAGTCCATCTGTCCATGCGGTCCTGCCTAGATTTAAAAATAGCTATATCGCTAGACCAATCAATTATGAAACTACGTTGGTGAATACCTCAAGACACACTCAATCAACAGTCACAAAATTTCAATTTAAAGCACTTACTAACCTTAGCATAATTTGATCCAGAAAGAACTTTGGTTTTAAACGAGACAGAATACCAGTATCCCATATCACCTTGCTTATGTTGGCTTATGTAAGCAATTTAAGAATAAGTACCAATCATTCGGTTTCAAACCAATGTCTATGTATTTAAAATTAGTAAAACAATGATATTTCGTTAAGATTTGGTTTACCTTAAATAATATCATTAGGATATAAGTAGGTAGTTACGACAAATTTACACGAGTTATCAAATATCCGATATTTTTTTAGGTTAGACAGTAAAACATTTATTTATTGAACTATGCTTAAATTGTTAGGAAAATACGTCATTAAACAGAATTAATGATTCGGAATGAAATCATGATAAAAATGTTTTTTAATCGTAGTAGAGTCGAGATATTTCGAGCATGACGAGTACCAGGACATCAGAACTTTACAAGATTCTAACAACTCTAGGTCCTCAGTGGAGTTCTCACAAGACTCACAGGACGCAAGCAAGTTTATGGATGAGCAAGATGGCATTATGGATTGGAAAGAGAGAGCTCTACAACTTGAAAAGGGTGTGTTTTTATATGTTTTTGTTATCAAAGTCCCAAGTTAACTTTCTTATAAAATTGTTACAATCTATAATGATATATTTTTAATCTGCTAATACCTAATGTGATCGTTAACAATTTATAAAAATACTACTTACATTTATTGATAAATAATAATTTTCAGAATATAAAAAGACTGCATGTGACAGGGAGCGCACGCGAATGAGGGATATGAATCGCGCTTTCGATTTACTGCGCTCCAAATTACCAGTGACGAAGCCTTCTAAGAAGAAATATTCAAAAATCGAGTGCTTACGGTAATAAATTATAATTTATTTTGTTTAAAACGTTAAGAGTACGAATGCACATTAAAAATATTTGTAGTATAACTTTTCACTGAATAAAGTTATGTAGAGCCTTCTATCCATTGTTAATTTTATGTTGAAAAATAATTACATACATAAGAAAGTAATTAAAATGGGTCAATTTTCTACGCTTGAACGCAAGAAAAGCAATGGTCGTTTAATTAATTGTTCAAGGGTGTTATTACTTGGTACTTCGTCCTATTTAATTTATTTTTATAAAGGGTTGTGTATTTTTATTTCAGGATAGCAATTTGTTACATTCGACATTTAGAGTACATGCTTGCAGGCGGCACTGAGGAAAATCCAGTTTTCTTGGAAGTACACAGCCCTGAAGTTCGAAGGAAATCCCCAAGATTCTAATCATTTGAAAATCACGTAACTTTTATAAATAAGGCGCAAAGCTTTGTAAATGTCAGCTTCGAATTGAGTCTGTATTTAGTGGTTCTGAATTGGAAAGGTGTGCGTAAAGGCGATTTTCATGAAGATCCATAAAGGTACATTACTTAATAATTATGGTAAAAATTAATTGTTCAAATAAATTATTTATATTTTCACAACTTTATTATTCGATTTACACATTAGTTACAAACAAGTAAACAGATATACCAGGACACCATATGCAGCACTGAAATATTTTGACATGAGCTAACCACTTTTCTTTCTGATTTTTCTCTCACGGGCTTCGTCATCTTTCATCTTTTCAAGCGCTTTCAGATAATCCAAATACGCGCATTTTATTAACAATGGTACTTTTACTACGCCTGAAAAAAATTGTATAGTTAAAGTCGAGTTTTTAAAGGTAAAGTAGAGCCAAGGATCTTCATTTTTTCGTATACTTGGAACATTAAAAAAAAAAGTAAAATGATTGTCTATAGTCATATATTCGGACTAATGACTAACCAAAGAAGCAAAAGACCACATTAAATGGTTGGCATAATGGGATTTGTAGGTGAATCCGACAATCATAAGTAGTAATTAATTATATTAAGTAGGAAGTAATAAATTATGGTACGGTAAATTTTGATAACTGATTCTTATTCATTATTATCCTATCCCATTATTATTTCACTTTCTTCGTGAATAGGTATTAAAAAAATATGGAGAGATATTTTTTAAATTTCTACTTAAAAAACTATTCATATAACGACGGTCTTTTTACTTTCATGAATATCAAGTCTCTATGTAACATTTTTGATGTTTTGAATTTTACAATGAACTTTAAACCTATATAGTAAAATCAGTATATTACCTGAAAAACATGTAGTAACCAATGATTTATACATTGCATACAACGGAGCTACTATGCTTTCACTCGATTCTTTTCTCTGGAAAATAATACAGATAATATTTAATCGAGATCTTGGGTGTAGTACAAAAATTTAGTAATGTTTTTCATGTTTTTATACATATTTAAAACATTTAAAATAATTTCGCTTCCTATCAAAAAAGCAGGTCTGAATAATTAAAATAAATATTAATATTTATTATCTCAATGCTGTGAACATTGTCAATGATATGACCCAATTATACCAGGGAGATATCAACGTCAAGGAAGCTACTTCCGTCATGTACGAGAGAGCGATTATTAAATTTTTTTAAATGTCATAAATTTTACAAATAGACTCGCCAGCAGTATAATATTTTTTATACTTTATAAAAAAGAAAATATTTTTTTTAATTTCTGCGGCACTGATGAAGCTGCCTGCATGCATACTCGATTACGGAGTCCTGATTTTGGTATAAAAATAGTTATTTTATTTTATGAAAACTCTATGAAGCAATTTGGTTTGATAAGGACATATTAGCAAATACTGCCTAAATATTATAAAAAAAAAATCAAACAATTTGATCGATTTGTTGAAGAGGACAGACCCTTATAGAATTATATACATATTAGTGTTTTTTATTTTATTTTAAATTATCATCCTGATCAAATTGGCAATAATATCGTATGTCTAGGTAAGTGGGAAATAAAATTTAATGACTTTTTTCACATTTTTATTTGTTAAAAATGTGAAACTATCGTCTCGACGTCCCGCGTATGCAATTTACGTACAGATACTAGGGCAATATAAATCATAAGAAGTATGCGAACAAGTGGAGTGAGTGTAACACGGACTGAGAGTGGATTCGCAAATTGCGATCGTAGCGATTGTTCAAATGTTCAATCCGCCGGGAGCTGGCATTGGACGTGGACGCCGTGCAAATTGTCGTCACCTTCCGATGCGATTGGCAAGTTTTGTGTCATCTAGGGCCGTATTGTATTAGGAGATCAGAATCGACAAGGTGGTTTTTAAACTGAGAAATACCCGTATTAAATTGATGAAAATGAAATGCCAATTATTAAATTGACATTTCATTTTACAAAATAATGATTTAATACTATATTTTATTTATCTCACAAAAAAAATACATTCGATTAGTATAGAATACATACTATGGATGGAGTAGTCCGTAAAAAAAGCACACCAGTTCAGAAGCGGTGCTTTGTTTCATAAATTTTGAGGTATATAATCGGAAAAAATTGATCAAAATTTTCTTATCAATAATTTAGAAAAATTGTGTATTCATAATAACAGTGATATCTATCTAGGTCTTCAAGGAAATATTATGCTCAATTACCTAATGAAAAAAGGTGACGATAAACTAATTGATTAACAATTTAAAAATCGAGTAAACACTAAACGAAAAAGCTGATTCCCAAAAATGAGCTGAATCATGGTCTAATCTCAATAATATTTTGTTGTGTAATTCATATCTGGAAATGCTGCTCTTAGGAAATTATACAGAAAATAAATTGAATACTAACCGGGCACGTAATCTAAACAAATAACAAGTTTTTGAAACATTGTTCCTTGTATGTTTTCTTAGTTACATTTTATTGAATCTACTCTATTTTTCCGCTTTATTTTTGTATGCTTTTAGAATTCGAAACAGATCAATCGAAAGTTATTTTATATAAACTACGATATTAAATAAAAAAAAAACGATAAGGGCTGAAAAAACGTCTCTCTCTCTTCTTCCTTAGTCAGCTATGAACAAATGATGACGTAACCATGAACACCAGGATCACATAGGTCAGCAAGAGTGCTAATAGAAACTGAAGCTGAACATTACGACTGCGCAGTACAGGCACTAAAGTTACCTAAATAAAATGACTTCGACTTTATATAAATGGTCCTTACAGTTGAAAACTGCTTAATGGATTTGTGTTGATACATACGATGACGTTTCCACAGAGATCAAAGGTGGGAGGACGTCTTGTGTTAATGCTTCGTATGTATTCCTGCCATCTACGTATACACTCGGTGACGTCTTGCTGATCACCCCATACCCCTTGAGTGTAGGTAAAGTAGACAGCACCTACTAGGATGCCAGCCTGTAAGGAAAGTATGCAACGGTTTCAGTAAAATTATATTAATACTAATGGCGGTGAAATGGATAGGAGGTGTTAAATAACTTATACCATCAATTTAAGTCAGCCAATCAAACTCCATTGTTACTAAGGAATCATAAACATCGAGAGATCGCAACCCAATGACTTACTTTTACGGCGTACATGAGCTTTCCGTGGGCATAGACAGGCCCAAGTTTTGGAATTTCCAAAGTTCGTCCACATTTTCTTGCTTCGTATTCTTCCCTGGTACATACTTTTATACACGTGGGATGAAGGGGAAGCTCTTAAAGAAAATAGGGTTGATTATGGCAATATAGGGGATATACAAACCAGGCCTAATACTTTTGTGTGTAAAGTAATTATATAATTAAAGTATTTGTATATACCATAATAAATTAAACATTTATAGTTAATAAGTTTCTCATCTTTATGTTGGCATTTAATTTTATTTTTGATTTATTACAGTTGTAGGTATTAATTAGTTCGGTTCTATGTATTAAAAATAACATTTTCCTTAACGAACGTGTTTATGAAAAGTCTACGCTTTTTCGTAAAAGTCGATATGATTCAATTTCGTTTAAATACGTAGAGCGCCGAAATTTTGTACTGTTACATAATTTCTAACAAGTACCAAGCCGACATAAGTTTAAGAAGTTGTTTCGCGAACACGTTACATTGTCCCGTCTCATTGATGTTACATTCGAATTGAATCGTTGTAAAACACAATATCTGTCTTGTTATAAACCTATAGTAATTACATGTTGACGTTTTTCGCACATTATCATAGTTGAAATTTGAATGTGTTCATATCATAAAATTGTCTGGACATTGTACCATATTTGAAAGCAAAGTTGGACATGTTTTATCTAGGTGTCTGTATTGTTTGCTTGTACATAAATGTTAGGACTCAGGGAGTATAACTTGAATATTTCAGGTTGAATCTTACTGAAATCTTGGGAGGGGTAATATTTTGCAAGTTGAAATATTAATCGAACAGTGGTTGATGGATTTCGACTTATAATTGGGTATTTTGTGCTAAAACTATACGTATGTTTTAATCATACGAATTAACTAGTTTTCTCACCAGCCACACGTGGACAATCGAACTTCTGAGAAGGGGTACATTTTTCATATATTTGCATGTCCGTTTTCGGCTGTTTGATATGCTTTGCCAAATTTATAGTCCGACATGGTTCACATCTTATGCGATCCGGGTCAAGATTTTCACACATTTCAAAAATTTTAACAAAATTTTACTATTAATTTTGAACGCGAAATCTAAAAGTTTTGATTAATTCATTTATAATTTGACAATTCTTCTTTTTCTGTTTCTGTAAATCAAAGACAATTAATTTGATTTGTCTATGAAGTATTTATTTCATGCGTTAGGTAGATATTAAATTACAATACATATTGCTTTTATCTCGGCCAGTGACGTCTCTCATTATTAAATGAACTATTTTAAACCGGAGCATATTATGAAATATAACGACATTATAATTTAAACGCAATACAACGTCAAACGATGTTTATGCAAATAAATAATTTGTATTTGAATGAAAAAGATGCTGCATACATTGTCGAACCTAACCATAGAGCAGTTTTAATATAAATTCTATTAGTAAATGACTAAATATAGTCATCTTGTCCCGATACGGCCGTCAGGATCACGCTGTAAAGGCCAGGCACCCATATACACGGTCGTGGTGGACGGAAGAGATACGCCCACTGCGTCCGCCGCGGTTGCGCAAAGTACTTCTATCCTAGATAGTGTAGGGATTGTTGCGAAATTCGGCAAATTTTCGACAACCCTAGTCCAGGAAGTTATGTAAATCGTATCACATGTGATTTAAATAGAAATAGTTGCGAAGAGGTATTTGTGGTAAATCTTATTTTATGATGTATGTTAGAGTTTCAATTAAATGTAGAAATTATGAGTAATATCCACGCATAATTTTTGCATTTTTGTTTTATGTTATATTTAATATCTTAATTGAACATTGGATTTGAATTATATTATCTAAATCCATTCATGTAATCTTAAAATAATAGTATTTACCCATCAACGGCTACTAATCCACCTTCGTAACTAAAATTGCACTCTATTAATGAAAAATAAAAATCCATGCAAATTTAAAACAGGCAATAAACTTTAAACTTCCATAGCTTTACCCCTATACATACAAAGTAATTTCAATGCATTGTAGTTTTACCGTTCCAACCCGATCTAGATTTCTCGATAGCAATCTCTATTGTAAGAAGCCCTTTGACCCAAATTGAAAGTATGGAAAGTCGTGTATGATCAATAGAATACATAATAAATTAAGATAATAAGCGTAGTTTACTTTTGATCTTATGAAAGTTATGGTTGAGGTCATTTCGAGCTGCCTTTTATTTCCTGGTAGACTATGTAAAAGAGAGAGAGATTCATTTTCTATGAATCACTTACCTTATAAATAGTAAACGATAATAAAACATAGAGATAGATTATAAGACTAGCTAAAGGCAGTGTTATCGCTTAGTAGCGATCACACCAGACAACCTTTAGAATATAGAGAGAAAGAGAAATCTGTTCTCCTGCAATTTTTAGGTTAAAATCGTGAATTTATATCAGAATAAAGTGGGATAATTTTTGGTCGGGAATAAGTCAAATACATTGTAAGTCCTATCCGTCGCAGAAAGGGATCCTCCATCCTTATATAATCTATCAGATTCAGTACTTTTTGAAATACACTCAGAATATTTTGAAAGTCAGAACTCTATTTAACCCTGTTGACAGTGCACACAACTTAGAAGATCGCTTGTTCTTACCAGTTTATTTACAGACGCTTTATAAAAACAAATACTTATTTTACTTATAGCACAATTTATTCATAATATTAAACGAATACTTCACATTTTTATCGTAGTAACGTAGCGTTACAGGATAATATTAATTTACTTTACATTGTTTCATTTAGTCATGGAAAATAGGCAATTTGTAGACATATTATTCACAAAATACGAATAAAAGTGTGTCATACTAAATAGATAATGTAATAACTAATAATGTAGTGGATAATCATTAAGCTAAAAAGGGCCTATCGCAGTTTCCTGATGATAACTAAAAATAATTCTGTTACTGCGTTCTATTTCTTTATATGACGAAAATTGCACACGAAATTTAAAAAAACGTAAAGCCTCGGCCTCTCTTTAGCGTTTGGGGCGGATTTTTAAAACTGTTTCACTGATTAAATATTATCTAGAGGGAAGAAGGTGATCAGCCTTCTATGCCCTGCCAGATCGTGACATTTTCTTTTCACGTCTCTACTGGTGATCAAACCCAGGGACCTCACGACTTACGACGCAGTACGACGTACGTATTTTAGAGGGATAAAATTCTACGTCTGAACTTTCCCATCCGAGGTTTTTGTAAAATGGCAGTTAGTTAGCAACATATAAATCTAAAATTCATTTCTTTATCCCAAGAGGCATCTCTTCTGATCCTGACCAGTATGTCGATAAAACGTTTAAAGACTCCGCAATATCTATAAACATGAGAAATGATTATAAGCGAAAGAAATGTTATTATACTTGCGATACGCGACCAAGTAAGCGAAAAAAGACAAGCTCTTACGGGAACTTGAAAAAGCTTTTTACATATCGTCAAAAGCTTGTTTCAATGCCTCCATTGATGTTTTCGTGAATGGTGGTTTGGTGGGGGCGTCGTTACACGATTCCCTTGCGCGGGATTCTGCTCTGACAGTCGATAGAAGCCGGTGCGCGTGCGCGAACCGTGCGTCCACGATTCGCTCCTCGCTTGAGCGGGAAATTCAAATTTAGAACTTTAAGTTTTATTTTTTTTTCATTTGGAGACTGTGCCTGTACTTTTGTGGTGAACTTGTGTTTAAGAGGATAATATTAGGTGATACGGGCATGCTGTAAGATGGGAACGACTAGCTTCAGGTAGGATTATAATATTTTAATTAATAAGGAACATATATGATTCTGATTTTCAGATAGAGTATAGAGTATCTATTAAGTGGAACTTAAACATATTATAAATATTAATCTAATAGAAAATATATTTAAATTATTTTAGTTTTGTTTTTTAAATAAATATTAACAAAATATATTACAGTAAGTACATAATACTCGGAGACATTTATTACATAAATAAACCTGAAGAAAGCATAAATAGTATAAATACCAAAAAATACATAATAATAAAATTTAATCAAATCAAAAAAGTTATTTATGGCATGGAACGTTGCTTGGTATATTCAAGAACATCAATTGTTTAGATAGATAGATAAAAACTTGTTACACAATATTTTATACACAAAATTTAAATTCAGAATATTTTGTTGCAATTATTATTATTTTTTGTTTTTTAAATCTCGTCTCCAAATTTCATTCTTATATTTTAACCAGATAATAACTTCTGGTCAGAAATGTAGTATTTCATCAGAATATATTAAGATCTACAAGTCAACTCTAAAATTTTATTTTATAACACACTTATTTAAAATTTTTCAACCGACACCATCAGTATAGTGTCTTAATTTTTAGCACTAAAGTTGAACATTAATTTAATGGACAAAGCAAAATCACGCTACGAAAGCTACCTCCTACAGACGATTGGGATGAAATGCCCGGTAGAAAATCTAAAGACCTACTAATGGGCCTATTATTTTTATTCAAAATCATTTCTTTTTTCTCTCATCATCACCTCATCTCTTTTTAACTAAGCTTTGTTTTCCGATATTACGCGTTGGCATGAGCCCCACGATTGTCCAAAATATATACAACCTCATAACGACGGTAAAATATAATCGTATATTACAAACTTTGTGAAAACCACTTTTAATTATTTTGTGAGAACATAACTAAATCCATGTCCTGCATAAAATAAAAGTCAGGTTCAATAATTGTAGAGTTCCTTATTAAAGTACCTCGAGAAACAGTCATTTCGACTACTCTGCTTTGAGAAGCTCGGTTATATACCCCTTCATATTATGGTTTGCAATAATTTCTCTAAAGTTATTTGTCTTAAAAATCATGAAGACACCAAGAAACATAAGACATTTTGAGTTGACTGCTGAAAACATTTTTTTCATGTCAAAATTAGTTCACCTGTAAAATTTGGATATACATGTAAGATTTTCATAGTCCGCCGATGATAAACTTTATAGCTTACTCTAATAAAAAAAGTTCGTAGAATTTTCATACTGACGTAGATGACGTAGATCAAATAACGGGAATCCATCACTTAGTTAGATATCCTGCAATACATTCATAATTCCTTGGTTGTTTGTTTTAGAAGCTGTGTTTAAATTTAATGTTTATTATAATTATTGCTTATGTTTTAAATTGTTTCATAGTTTTCCAAGAATCGCAAACAAAATTACTTTGCTTTGTGTACATAATTATTGGAAATACCAATTGACTGTGTGTCTGAAGAATCTGTTCAGTTATTTTTGGGTGATTGAGTTTCGAACATACTTATTTTTTAAGGTTTTTTATTTTCATTATTTTGACAATATCTAGTGAGTTAATTTGCGAATGAAATGAAATTTATACCACAAAATATTAATTTATTATTATATTATACGCGTTTATCTCAGGAACTACACTGACGAGAATAGATATATTCATGTCATGTAGGCTATAATATCTTATTTTGATATACTTCTGCCCAGTCCCTATAAAAATAAAACTAGTCGTTTTACTTAAGGACAGTACAATATCCTTCTAGGCGTAAATGTAAAGTGTATCTATAATAAACGTATCGTTAACATAACTACCAAAACTTGGTTACGATTGGTTGATTAAAAAGATTCGTATCTGTTATACTGTGACATTCCGTCGCATATAGGAAAGTAGTAGTAAAGCTTATAGTAGCTTGTAGTCACAAAACACGAAACCGTATATTTTCTTTTATTTTAGATTAAGTAGTATGATTATATCTATATCCTAGAATGTAATAAAACACTGAGATAAGAATTTACAGAATGAACGGTATTCTAAGATAGTGATAAAAACTATCTATGTTACGAAATTCAAATTACTGCAATAAAGACAATATTCAAAATGATACATAAATTACCATTTGTTTTATAAATACGATATTATGCATCAGTTATTTTAAAACCAACTATCTAAACGAGATCGTTTCGAGTTACGTTCGTCAAAGCCTTTAGGCGTGTAAAAAAACGTAAATTCGATCGCATGTCACGTCAGTCGGCGAAGAAATGCGGCGGTAGTCCCGCACGCGGACTGGATTCACTCATAAAAAAACCAGGCGAGATTAAACCTAAGACTATTGTTCCTTTATCCTGTCCTGCCGAAGATTCCCTGCCAGTCATGCATAAATTCATTGCCCGCTTTCGTACAAAAACTGCGTAAAATTAAGCATTTAGTAGATTTAGATAAATCCGCAAATCTTTTTACGTTGTCGCAAATAGGAATTTAACGTTAAGGCTTAAAATACAATTTGCGATAGAGTATATTGTTTGGAAGTGTTTTTGGAAAGCTTTTATGTCGGCGTGTTTCTTTGCCGTTTTGTTTGATCTTAACGCGAGCTTGCAATCGCAGGAAAGACAAGATTTGCTACGTAAATAGAATATTTGTTGAACACGCGTTAGGTTAAAATATATTTTAAAATGGTTTAAGATTAACGTTCTAATTTGCAAAACTAATTTTTCTCATGTACTTATTTGGTTTTAGTAAGTACTTAATTTTAGATATTTTAACTTTTTAAAAGTTAAATATAGCAGTGGAAAGGAATTAATTGCTTCTTCAATATGTAAGTTTACGTTCCTAGAGAAAAATTCTGCTTTCATTGTATAACATAACATATATGTTGGAGTAAACTTTCTCAAAATAGCGCAGCCTATTTGCAATCGCAGTTTGATCTTCAAACGATAGTCCCCATTCGATGGAATTAGGCCGGTCAAGCCATCAAACAATGCTTTACAATCTTAATAGGCATTGCATAACCTAGGCCGAAATCGACGTCCACAAATTTAAATGGTACAAAATGAATTGAACAAATGAGCAAACCAATGGTAATTGCTCTGTAGTGCAATGAATACCGTGGGATATGGAACAATGGGTTGACAAATGACCATAAGAAAGTCTAAACTGACTAACGTCCAGTTTAAGCAAAATGAATAGTGCTTACGTATGAGTGTACTAAGAATCTAGTGCTTGTAGAGCGCTCGCCGTTTATGCTGCCCTAGTACTTGTAGGTATAAAGTTAGACTCAGTCTAGGTCTTAAGTATTCGACGCTTAGGCTGAAATTAATGTAAGGAGTATTGCGTGCCTTAACTCTTTTCGTTCTGTTTAATTTGATGTTTTGAAATTTTTGTTATTGTATTATGATAATCACGTGATAAAAAAGAAGCTGTTGAAAAAAATTCAGATTATAGAAAAAGAAAAAAAATAAGAATTGATATTTTTAGCCGACATGTACTTCTGTGTGTATTTTTAATTAGAATTTATTTTCAAATTGTTAATAATAGAGCTTTTTATTGTATACGAACATTATTAAATTCTAGATATTTTGAATTATTGGTAAGAAATAAATATATGTATATATGTATTTCTAAGATTTTATTATCTCCATATATTTCGACAATCTTGTACCAGACAGCCAGACTCTAACCAAATATTTAACTGTTAATGTATTCCGTTTGATAAATAGTTGTTTAGTTGTCTTACCATATACATTTACCAAAAGTAATTCTAATAAAATAGTTTCTAAATTTCTTGGCATAACGCGAAATTTTCTAAGAAGATGTAGACAAAATTTGATAAAATATGAATCATAATCTGGATTAACACAAGATACATTATTTTAAAAAGAACGTATACTAAACCAGCCCGCTATGGCTTCTGATGATTGATTAATAAACAAAGTTGTTAACGATTGGAAGTTAACAGAAACCCCATTCAGTCAAGGGTTTTCTTCCATAACTAGAATGACGGTGTGTGGTATATCGTAGGCGTATACCATCGGTTCCCGTGGTTATAAAGGTAATGTTGACTTTTTTAAATTAAAGCCGAGCATTTTCGGTGTAAAGGATTTATTACTTTTCATCGTGGTGTTTTATTTTCTATCGTAGTGACGGGAATAATGTATATTCCTTTAATGATGATTTGGGAGTAGTCTAATCAAAATCTCATCTAATGTTTTTCAATATTTTCATGGGAAGAATTTTAATTTGAGATATTTTTTTATAATGAGAAGGAACTTCAATACGATGTATCGAACTTAGATTAAAATTCTTTATTTTTTAGTATTAGATTAGTCATCGTTTTTGCTATTAATAACTTTAATCTCGTGAAAAAAATATGCGGATAGTTTGGTTCTATAACGAATAGCTTGCAGTAATATTTTGTTATATCTCTCTATATTTCATGGAACATTCAGTGTAATGTTACCGGTACAGAGGTGTGCGGATGCAGACATACATCCGCATTGCGCTCAACAAGTGTTAACGGTTTCGCTATTTGCGGGTTTATTGTATGTGCTGTTATTATATATAACGTATTATGCCTCTATTTTAAAATTTAACAGCTCAGTCATTACGATGGCGCGGCGCTTTGTTAAAATATTTTTTATTAAAGTTTAAATTACCCCAAAAGTCTTAAAATCAAAAATAAATGTCCTAGGTAAAAGTAGACTAGTGAAAATTAAAATAACTTTAACCAAATCAAAAAAAGTTAATTCAATTACAATCAGCTATAAAAATGGTGGCTCAACATTTATAAAAAAATGTTCAACATTATATTCACGTTCTGAACAAGGAAGTGAGGGTACTTTAGCAAAATTTATGTTTTGCGCGGATGCAGGAATAAATACGCCTCCATATAAAATGTATGCCGGTCTTAGCTTGGTATAAGTTTGAAGAATTTGTCGCAACTTGAAAAGTTAAATTGAGTTGTTTGTGCGAAAAAAATATTATGTTGCATATATTTGTCCACTCCTTAAAAATAATAAGAAGTCTGTCTTTAAGACTAGCAAATATTGAGCTTTAAAGTTATATCACTTTTTGTTGTAATATTGACTAATTGAGATAACTATTATGTAATATGCACTCAATAGTCACATTTAAATCTTTCACGCGGTTTGTGACGTGTGACATTCCCATCGCTCTATCGACACAGCCGGGTCGCACATGTAGACAGGGGATGCACATGCACTAGGGTTGAAGAATTTTAATTATTGCAGACAGAGAGAGAAAACAATTCATTGAGAATTTACTCATTAGACCGAATAGTTTTATCTCTCTCAAACGTAGGTGAAAAGAGTTATGATTGGCTGAATCAACGCTCCATGCCTTCATAGTACTGAGCTTGCATAAGCTTGAAGGAAATGGTTTTCGCTAAATGTCACGTGTAGCTAGTTAGTATTGTTGTGGTTACAATAACTATTGCACTAAATAATTTATTATTTGGTGAAACTTCTTCGACTATATAAGGAGGCTCTATGTTTAGGTAAATTTAGTTACATAAATTAAAAGATATTAAATATTTAAATCCTTTTATATCCTTATTAATCCTTAAATATTTAAATTCTTCTCAATACGGGATGGATTGAGTGTCAAAAGTGTGTATAAGATGTCTAACATTACATCTCGTAAATAATATTGTTTGCCCAATTTTACTTAGTCGCTATCAAATTGACATTGCTTTATTTTTACACAAGTACATATAACTTTTATAGCTGAACGTGTAATTTTCTTTGTAAATTGCAATTCTTCATCGAAGACGCAACAGTAGATTGGTAACCCTTTACAATAGACGCAACAATGCGCGCTAAATCACCCGCAGAGAGGCGCAACGCTTTGACAGCGTGTCTTTATGACAGCCATTCATGTCTTCCTGACGGCTCCTGCATGCTTCCCAGTTCCCATGCTAAGATGCGTACTTCGACCTCTTGCAACTCATAACTCCTTGGTATAATTTTGTTTATCAATGATACAACATCGCTTACTTCTTTTGTTTTAAAAACCCTTTGCTAATTATTACCATTTGTGCTTTTTCTCATTTTAATGTTCTTCTATATTAAAATACCGCTCTATTAAATAATTTTATCGTCCTCTAGTACCTAGACATTAACTCTTTCTCTCCCAGTTACGTAATAAATTTTCCCGCCAACTAGGGTCGCACTCCCGCCATTTTACTAGCGCGCGCGTATTTCTTCCTTCACCCACTAATGATACCTTGTTTCAAGTTTGAACACGATGAATCTGTAGCACTCCACGGTTGTATTATGTTGTCAAACAATTTTAATCCTTATTTGTAACTTTAAGAGAACATTTTGTGTTACACAATTTTAGATACTTTTAAACTTTACCACAGGGCCCGTAGAGTATAACATTAATTAGCGGTCTGCGCTTTAAGATTTATTATAAGAAAGTGCATTTAACTTGCCTAACATCCAATTTACTAGGATTGTAAAGGTTTTCATGATATAATAAAATATTTCCTATATAATAATGAAGTTTTGTTATCATGCGGCAATTTCAGTCATCGTATTAAAACATTAAGCGTAGTTACTGCAATTTTACGAGGCAGAATTACTTTTATAGATAAGTGTGTGAAGGATCCAGTTTAAGTGATCCACGCCCTTGAACCTCTTGATCTTAGCTTACAAGGCATGCTAATGAAAAAGGGAATAACAATAAAAAGATTAAGGGCTGTAAGTGGTCACGCAATCAATTTTATAGCCGTGTAAAGGTTGTAACTGAGTAGGGTTTGATCGTTATCTATGATTTTGCCCGGTATATTAATAGGTAATCGATTTAAGTTAATATAGTTATTATAAATTTTGGTATTTTTATTTTAAATGTTTAACAGAAGGTCGTCTAATGCTTATGGAATGACATAATATTGAAATGAGTCATATGCAATGAATAGTTTTATTTTTTACAGTGTTTCACATGCAAACTAGAAAAAATAACTTGATCTGTTTAATGACTAATTAGTAATTACACTGACATGTTACAATGTCATCATAAATCCATAGGTTTAACTTAATGTTACATGATACTAGATGTCAAAAGTTGCTTGAATAGTGATACATTTTGACAAATAAAAAAAAACGTTTGTTACATTATATTATTGAGAAGACGGACTTAGTTTTTTATGGAATAAAACGAATTGCTAAGAAGTTTATGAAAAAAGGTTTACGTTGGTAAAAATATTATATTTATTTTGGATGTTAAAACTTATATAATTAATTTAATAACGTAAAAATTAAAAAAATAAAAACTACGAAAAATATATATACAAAGTTTAAAATATTAGCTTATTCTATCTTTTCTTTAAATTGCATCCCCACTGGATATTTTTACTATCTCCATTGTTATCTTAAAAATAATTATGTAAACAAATAAATTACTATGATAACATTCTCAGAGTGAATTAAATTCTAAATGTGAAGGGCGGCGAGTGCTCTTACAACCACCACTTACAGTATGGACCCCTGGTATCTTTTACACGTAATTTTACATGTCCTGTGGGAATTATCTTAGCAACCGGAGCAGGGAATTAAAAATCTTTTATTTGTTGCTATTTAAATGTCATGGATTGAAATTTCGTTATGTTATTATTATAACAATAAATTTAATAGTCACAATAAATATATTTTCTTATTTTTATTTAATTTTCTTTTCTTGAATTGATTAGATTTTAATTCTTTCTACCTCCTAATTTCCTGAAGCTCTAAAATCTCTGACTAGTTCTCGTTATAATTACTTTTTGATATACGTGTTTAATTAAGAATTACAATGTTCTCGAAATTATGTTTCTTAAGGGTTGATATACCTAATGAATAAAGAATGTTTAGCGTAGTTTGTGTAAGACAAAACTCTCTTCTCTATTTAATAATATCTCGCTCTATGTGGTAGCGATTCTTTCGCTCATTTATTATTTATATTTCTTATCATATAATATTTTTACCTTCGTAATTTAAATGATTTTTCTTGTTCCTGTTTTTTCGTTTTGTCAAGTTTAATATATTGTCATTATTAAAATTTTGCTTCAGTAAAATATACATATATAGTAAACAAAATTAATTTTTAATTACAGTTACATTTTTCAAATAAACGGTTACAATATTTAAACTGTGTAGTTATGTAACATTCTATGCAATAAGCGTCAAGTTTCAATTTTAGAACACATAGAGAGGGAGTTTATCTCGCCAATTAACCTGCGATTTTCAATGGATGTAACACGAGGAAGTTTGCAAAGAAACTTTATGACTGAAGCGGCTATTGTACGTCGCTTGGGCAATGCTTACATGTAAATGTAAATATTGTTTACTTTTAATTATATTTCTAACTGGTAGAGATCTATCTTGTAATCATTTTTGTTTAACCTTTACAATGAAAAGGTTTTGTTTAAGTTTAAAATATATGTTATATAAATAAAATACTTTGATGATTTTTGCGCTATTTAAAGTTTTTATGCGAATAATTTACAACTCGATATTCAGATGTTTTATTACAAAATGCTTTAAACATTTATCAATTATGGATTTATTTATATATTATTAAGAATTATAAACAAATTTTATTATTTTAAGGATTACATTATTATCCTTATTAATTTTACAAATCATGAGACAATAGGGTGTATACTGTATATGTATAATAACTGTATATAATTTAATCTATTCGCTAATTCACCTAGTCTGACAATGTCGTCACTTGTCCATGAACGCGACCTAAAGAACTAGAGGTGAAGGGTAACCAACCACCCCTTGTCGCCCTTGTTAAGTCCCTTGCGATCTTTATTCCTCCATCTCCCTCACCCCGATATCACCGTCTCGTTCACACGAATGACCTGTGTCTCGCTCGTAGTAACAGCCTTCGTACGCATAGCTCTTCATCATTGCTGTCGCCCTGGTACTTGCCGGGCGATAGAACACCGCACGCCCTCACCTTGCTCACACATGCGCAATGATGTGTGTTGTTGTGTTTATAGTGTTGTTATTTAATGTCATATCCCACACACTAGTACATTTGAAATGTAAGCGTTGATACCAGTACCAATTAATTGCATTATATAAGCATTGAATTTAAGGGTACAACTTACGAGAATTCGATACATATTTAACGCAATTTGTAAGATTATCTTTTCTTCCGCATAATACATTTCAGGCCCAAAGATGCGTCAAAAATAATATAAAACCACAAATCGTGTTCAGTCTTGTGTAGAAATGTCTCTAATGAGTAAATCTTTAACCCGTTAATGGAATCCCGTTTTTGTGGTTGCATATGCGAATACTAGAGCAAACCGCGGCATAGCAACTAATCATATTACCTAACAGTATCCAGCCACAATATTTATTAAAACATCTTTTCCTTATTTTACAGATTCATTAAATAAAATAAAACACTACCTTAGATATTTCGAGAGCTAGGGCCATTTTTGGGAACGTGTTAGAAATCAGCTGAAAACTTGTCTTTCGTATTTTTTTTGATGGCTTTCGCATGTTGACCAGCCAGGTTTGCAGTTATCAATGCACCCATGTCGGGGTATAATAGAAGAGGCATCACACAAGTTATCAGCTTGCCTAAATACCTATTCAAAAAATGGGCCTAGCGCTCGGACGATAAGCGTAGTGCATGTGGTAAAGTGTTGTTGATCTTTTCATAAAGCGCTAACTCTTATTAAATCATTTGAGCCTAGTATAGTTTTTTATACTTCATTTCGAATAAATGAGCAATTTTTTTATAAAGTTAATTTTCAATGTTTCTCAAATTGTTCATGCGTCAATTATTATCAGCGGTCAAAATGTGTTTAATTAATTATCAAATTCACATACAAAGTATCGGGTTGCCTGAGTCATATCCTGAGAAGTAGACGGACAGTCGAGCAGACTACGATACATTATAAACTTTGTGACGAATGATCAACCAAAACAAGACACCCATTGTTCTCCCCGTGTATGTATTTCCGTTGTTTAACAAAAAATGACACAGTTAAATTTTAATGAATGTCCATGCTATACGTCAGTTTAATGATACTTCATGCAAGGGCAGCGCAGTTTTATTTTTACTTCAGGATAAGAGAACCTTGAGAATTTCTGTTGTACGAATTTATTTTGTACAGTGAACTACATACATTAAACTCAGCGATGTTTAAATTAAAATCTTTGTATAAAACGCCACTATAGTTAATGTTTTGATATATAATTTTATCGGTGGAAGATTTCGTACATCAAAAGTAATATAATATAAACATGTTTATTTAAAATGTTAATAACTTCAAAATTGTGCAACTAGGTTAGCGCATTAGGAAGGGATCGTCGTAAATTTTTTCCGTTGTTTCTTTTAGCTTTATAGTTCGCTATAACTCAAACATGGCCGAATATTTGGGCAATTTATGTGCATCTGTCAAAACACATGAGTCAAAAACGGGCAGTTATTACGCAAACATAGGGCTACCGGTCTCACCTAAATACCGAATACTGTTCTAAAAGGTTTAATTGTTTCGGAACACACGACGCATGCAGGTTCTTTTGAATTAGCAAGCGTAGTCATAATTGAAGGGAAAATAAAATTCTCTTTGTAGGATAGCATCTGGTGCGATATGGGGTCGATAAACTCGGTTGAGAGCTGCATTTAAATGTACTGACAAAGTTCTACTGGGAAGCGAATGTACATTAAATGTTTGATATCCATAATTTTAAATTAATTTATATCTATCTATTTATTTTATGTATCTCGATATTGAATGAATAACTAAATGTAAGATGTATAACTATGTATATATTTTTTTATTTCGGATTTTGTCATTAATTGTTAGATAAATTCGATATAATAATAATTATGTCATAATGAAAAATATCTTAAATATCGATTATTAAGTCTTGAAGAGCCTTTTATAAGTATAATGTTGAAAGATAAAAAGAAACTCTACATAGGTAAAAAACATGAGTGTTTATTTGTAAACAAAATGGATCATGTCGTTCGATATGAATATAAACAACCTTACCAGGACATCATAAATGCACCGAAGTAGATCAATGTTTCATGTTTTACACTAGCTCACCTAGAATATTGTTAACAACATACATTGCACTTAAATTGTACTATTAGCAATGGCGAGTAATTATGAAATTCGAGATTATAATATAATGTGGGTATTATACGTATACGTAAAATTACTTTAGTAGGTATACATGTATAAATAGTAAAATGTTTAAATATCTGAAATTTCAACGATGTTTCAAAACAAACCTCATGTATTCTAACAGTTTTATAAACATACTTATTAGTTGCGGGATAAATAAAAATAGACTTCTAATAAGTGTGTCGGACACTTAGGATTTATCTCTATTCCCGGTAAGATAAATGTGTCGGTCTCACCATACTTTCACTGAACACGCTTTAAATATAATTCATTTATTTATGGTTACATGTTATATCCGTGATTTGGAGAAGGATTTGATAGTTGTTGAAGGAAGTTCTTTGATTTAGTCAAAGTCAAAGTCAAAGTCAAAACGTTTATTTTCCAAATTGGCCTCTTTCGAGGCACTTTTAGAACTTAATATGAGTACTTACGTAAACTTAATAGAATTTAATATGTGTTATAATAATGTTTAGATGTTTCTTGCTTAGTGGACATCTGACATTTGCCTTATCAAAGTGACAAATCATTTCATGAACGAGATTTGGTGGATAAAATACGTGCATATTTTAATTATGATTTATTGGATCTTATGAGGATACACATAGCAATTAAAAGAAAAAAGAATATTTAGCAGAGTTTCGTTAGTTCAATTTAAGCAAATTCCCCAAATTCGCCGCGTTTTAATAAATATTGATGTTATATTGAAATTGACTGAACTGAAACTTAAACCGAAGCTCTATAAAAATTCTTTGATCTCCTTGTCTATCCTAGTCCCTCGGTTCTTAAAAAGCTATGGACCGAAAATACCAGGAACTTATAAATTATGCAAAATACGATAAAAATAGATAAATTATTATCAAATGTTTTTGCTAAGCGTTACTTGCAATTGTCGTCTTAACAAAAATCCCCCAAACCGTATTTTCACCTCTTCTGTGTGCGCCAAGAATTCTTTTATAATAATAGTCAGACATGTGACATGTACATCAAATAACATCACTCAACACAATATCATTTTGCTTCAAACGAAGTAATCGTCTCTTAAATGAAAGTTTATAGTATTACGGTCATGATTGAGGCACTGTAATTAAATAAGTGTCCATTGTAAGCAAGGAAATGACTTCATCAACAGATTTATAGTAAGCTATATTTATCTAACGATGTTTTCGTTAACTAAATGTATTATAAATGGTATGTTATTAGGTTTATGAAGACTGCATGGTAATGGTCCTTTAATTTGGGTTATGGTTGTGAATAAGTTAGAACGGAGTGCAAGGTAGGTGGTCTGAAACCTTAATAATATATTTTTGTGAACGCGGCGTTACCTTAAAATGTTAGGTCCAATCCAATATGAATAAAATTTACTGAAATGTCTTAATTTGTATAAAATAGACTACTATTACTTACATTATGGCATAGTACCATTATAAGCTATTAAAGTATAAGAAGCGTCAACTATTTTTCGGTCGGTCTCAATTATTATATTTGTCACATAAGTAGTGATATAATACTTGTGTAAGGTTTTTCTTATTTTTTCTTGTACATCTATTGCTTGCTTAGCACATCTTAACTGAAGTCTTAATTTAAATTATCGAAAGAGTTGCCATATATTGCTTCAAGAATAATGTTCCGGCCAAAATTTATTGTTGTAATAAATTCCTAACATAATATGATTCACTCGTTACATCACGAAGAGCAGATGTAAGTGGCAGAAGTTTATGTTAAAAGTGTTTATCTAAGCTGGCCTTGCCGGGCCAGACTATATAATTAGTTAATGATTAGTGTTCTTGGTGCCACACGCATAGGCAAATTTTTGCAGCAGCTTTGAGCTTGTTAATAGCCCAGACTCATTATATTGTATTTACTTTAAAGACCATGCGGGTCGCCTGATGTTGAATGATGGTCGCAACGCACGGTCTCCATACTATATTTGTGCTTATCTTGTATTAAGAAAAGGGTTGAACGGATTATAAGATTAACAACAACAGATAAAAAAGCATAGTTTAAGTAAAACAATTTTTTAAACAAAGAACTAATACGGGTGGAACCGATAGAATAAACTATTCAGTTACCTTTGACTCAAAACATGTTAGAACACTGCACTTTACTACCGCGTCTTCATACTACCCTAGTCAAAGCCAAGTTCCCGAAACTACTTAGTCCTTTTGTATTCTCGAAGCTTCTTCATCCTGGGCATATTTTAAGTACAAAAAAATATCGGTTACTCAATACACCTTAAATGTGAAGTGTTTGTGTTGTCCACTAATTGATCCATATGCATCCATCTGTTGACGGAACGTGAGGATCATGTTTATTTTCTTTGACTTATTAAAATGAGATATCGTCGTGACCCTTGAAGTAAGAATAAAAAATAAGGGTTTTGTAGATTTTGGTTTTGATTAAATTCGTGGTAAGGTCGATATATGATATTTAGATATCTAATTTTTGATAGAGATCCATCTTATGTTTTTGATAATTCTTCAATTAGATCTTTAATAGACTTATGAAGTATCAAAAAATCGTTTTCTAAATCTGGATAGATATATAGCAACAAATGATAAGTTTATAGATTTTCCTTTCCAAAAAGCAAACTTTAATATAAAAGCTTTTAAAACTAACAAGAGCAATAAAATTCAAGGCGCCGCTGTTAAAATTTTTTGCTACACATTGATTAGTCTCCAAACCTATGTCAGGTCAAGTTTTATTGCGAAACTGATCTTTCGTTTGTGGTTTGTTCAGACGTGTTCAAAATAATGAAATTCGATATGTTTTCTAATTGGATGAGCAAAAAATTGGCACCCAAGATTTTTATTTATACAAATCCCAATTTGCAAAATTCAACATGGATATTAATTAATGTCACCTTTTTTTAAATAGGTATATATATTTTTATATTTATACATAATAATGCCTCCCCGACCGATATCGGCCATGGTGGCCAATCTTAACAGAGATCAGCTAGGTGCGCAGGAGATTTAATAATGCACAAGTATGTGTGCAAACACAGGTGCAATTTCTATTCCTTCATTCTCATAATACGATGGAAAGGCAGACCGACTCGACCGGAGAGAGACTAGGCGCAGGACCGACGGTTTTACGTGCACTCCGAGGCAAGGGAACCCCACCAACTTCTAGACTCAGGGCTGCTATTGAAACATTTTAGTTAGAAATCTCTGATACCTTTTTTTTGTCCCCACCCGGGATTCGAACCCGAGATTCCTCCATCTGTAGTCAAATATGCAACCACTAGACCAACGAGGCTACATACGAAGAAAAGAAAGATTAAAGAATTCCGTATTTACGCAAAATTCAAATAGCCTTACGAATAATACAGAAACGAAAATAACTGTCTAATTTCTTGCTTCTACACAAACGGCTCTGTTAAGTTTCAGTACGTCCATAAAAATTATCGTTTCTGATTACACAAATTGAACTAATGCGCTAACCTAATTCTGTTTATACATTAATATTTTAATGCACAAATCTGATGCAAGGGATCGATCACCTTTTTCTTTGGAAAGTAAACCGTGTTGAATGATATGTTTATTTTTGGCTATTTTAATCGACGTAAATAGAACACGCAGAGAAAAATCGTTGACTATCTTTTTATATTACTTTTTCATATTATGGACTACCTTGCTCTATTGTGGTTACAAATTTAAAGTACTGTCAATTCAAACAAGTCAAAAATGTCCGGTTTCTGCCTCGTCAAACACTAATATTAAAATTTTACTTAGCAACGCAACGAGACCATCCCTATGCAGTTCCCGACTTAACCCTCCGCTCTTAGCCGAGCTTCTTATTCATCTTATACAGGTATACAATATTTCATCAAAATCTGTTCAGTGGTTGCAGCGTCACTGACACACAAACATTCAAACATCTAAACATTCTACCTTTCACTTTATTATATATTACTATGAAGTAGTATTTTTCGCTGGATAGCCTATAGCAAATTATTCAAAACTCGTAAGTATGTCTATTATCTCCAACTGTATTGTAAAAATGTATAATTGAGCGTATATATTTGGTGTATAAACAATAAATCTATTTTCATTCGTTGCGATATAAGTATATATAAGTACACTTAAACACTATTTTAACACCATTTAATATTTAGGCCACCATTAATTTCTTAAAAAGTCTAGTCTAGACCGTACTAATAATAGCATCGTATGATCTTAGGACGATTAATAAAACGCCTTGGGAGTCGGATGTTGCATACTGATGTAATAAATAACTGTAATGTTTAATTTTAAAGTGCTATACCGGATGCCAGTGCACTGTACACGTGTTAGTGTTTGAAAATGACCTAAATTGTGGCACTAAGATCATGCAATCCTTTACTGTATTGTCCTCGGTCTTCATCTAGGGTAGAATGCGATATTGTGATGCTAGCTGCGCCCCAGGGTTTCCCTCCCGTGGGAATATCGGGATGATATATAGCCTATAGCCTTCCTCGATAAATGGGCTATCTAACACTAAAAAAAATTTTCGAATCGGTCCAGTAGTTCCTGAGATTAGCGCGTTCAAACAAACAAACTCAGCTTTATAATATACTAGCGACCCGCCCGCACGGGTTTAATGGATGATATTATACATAAAAACCTTCCTCATGAGTTACTCTATCTATTAAAAAAAACCGCATCAAAATCCGTTGCGTAGTTTTAAAGATTTGAGCGTTCATAGGGACATACAACATGACACATGACAGAAAAAGCGACTTTGTTTTATACTATGTAGTGAAGTACAGATTGACATTTCAGACTTAAAAGTAAGTTAATAAGAACTGCTAGTTAATGAAAACGATTAGTATTCGTTATGCGATGACGTTCCGACGTCTATAGGAACCGGGCCTTAGTTTGCTGCTGCCTAAGTAAAAATACGTAATCTAATTAACTAATACTTAACATCTAATGTTTACTCTCAATTTTCCATTAAGAAACGATATGTCTCATAATTTCTTACAAAACCATCGAGCTCAAGTTTAATTATCACTGGGAACGCTACCAGTTAATTAAAAATTATTATACAATATTTGATAAAAACATTATCCTTTATTATCCAAAACCATTTTATAATATTCTTCCATTACTATTCGCTTTGAAAAAGCCGAACAGACTAATTAAGGAACACGGCGCATAGAGCTTCGAAGCGACAATATTTTTTATCTAAATCTTAATTATCTGTGACGAAGACTTACTCTGTTGTCTATTAGTCAAGTTGTGTAGCTATTTATTACACATGTATACAGACATTTTTCGTTACTAACATTGTTTGTCCATGTGTTTTCTCGCATGTCGTTTGTTTTTTAAAACAGGAGAATTTAAATCTGCTTAATGTTTTCCATATATTGTGAAATGACCAGCTTCCCCGCGTAAATTGAATATTTATCGTTATTTAAGGCCACATTATATAAAACTATTATGTATTTTAACCAAATTTAGCCTATTTGTTACTCCTATGTATAGGATACTGTAGGGTTTCATCTGCACCCGTTCAGTAATTTTTGCGTGAAAGTAACAAGCATAACCTATCGAAGGTTTATGTTATAGTATCAATGTGACTTTATCACTTCATATTGTATAATAACGACCTAAAATAAGAAAAGTCTTGAAAACCATAGACCACAGCTACCGTTACCCATATAGTCCCACGGTCATCTTGAGTTATGGAGAAATAATATCATAATAAGGTGTACTGTTAGTGTACATTCAATGATTGCAAGGGCTATAAATTACTAATATTGAGTGTTGGTTTGTGGATTAACTACAACAACCGTTTGTTGACATTAGAACCTACCAAGGGTGCATAAGGTGCTTTATCGGTTTATGTTATAAGATTATCAAAGAGTAATAATTGTTTTTGTTCTTCTTATATCATACCACTAGCTGTGACCTGCGGTTTCACGCGCGAATATAACCAGTTCGCGTGAGATTTGCGGGATTAAAAGTATTTCCTTCTCCTGGTTCTAAGCTTTCTCCCTTCGAATATTTTGCCAAATTGGTCCACCAGTTCTCTAGTTATTGTAACGTTGCAACAAACCAGTTGCCAACAAAAGTACTGTAACAAACCTCTGTTACTTGACAAACAAAATAACAGAATATTTTAAACCAAATGCATATTCTTATTTCATGAAAAATTCTTATAAAAACAACTTGAACTTTTATCGTATCTAACCTCCCCTGCAATTTGAGATTTACATCACAATTACTCGGGTCGTTATTTAATAAAATATAAATGAACATGCATATCATAAGCTATTTCTCCTGCAGTCGCGAAACTCATTCTCTGATGGAAGATTGTAAACAATTAAAATGCAACTGGTTTTATTTACTAACTACTAATTAAAGAAACAGAAAACAACACTTATTTCACGACTGAGGTATACAGCTGAGTCAGAACCTATTAAAAAATTGGATTTTAAATTATTTGGTTTTTTATTCTAAGAAGACACTTAAATCAGAATTTGTGACTACAAAGTGAAGTTTTATAATTTTTATGTTGTTTTTATTTTTTCAAGAATAGATCATAAACATAAAATCTTATATGGAAGCTATACAAAAGGAGGCGTATAACGATGAAATGTATCAAATTCACGGAATTGTCATAAATCGAGCGAGTTTTATGCGTTTCGATAAAATTCGCCGTAAGCCCGTAACATCTGATATTAAGAAAGTGCTCCCACTTATTTTAGTGCGATAGAAATCAGGGTGATCTAAATCTTCATTTTTATATAAAAACAAAGACATGTATATTAAAATATGATTATCCGAATAACCAATCATTAATTCTTAAACTTTATTGCTAAATAGTGTAGATCTACTTCTAATGAATTGTTTTTTTATATACTTGATAGATTATATTGCGACTTTTTGATGGAAATTGAATAGTATTTTACACAATTTCCACTATTGTACATACCTATATTACTGCTATAATATATACTACTTGGTGATGAATTTTCACAACCGTTTGTAATTAAATAAAGTTTACTAATAAATGAAATAAATAGTGAAAAAAGTCAATTCAATACTTTTTTCTGAATCCAAAGTTTAGCTTGCGACCAGCGAATAATGATTTAGTTATTTTTATTAATATCCGTTTATTGATTACGCCCTGTTAACTAGGAAATAAACAAACACCAATAAGCAAATTATGCAAAAGCCCCGAATTGACACCCCGTTTACAGTCAGTTGGAAATGAACCAGAATAACTATACGCTTATTTAATGCTTTCAGTTCAAGACCACAGCGATAGCTGTCTCCGATTCTGTACGATTATCCGACGCGTTTAGGGCCGGCTCGAATCGACTTTATAACCTAGGGCTTTGATGTGCACTAACTTTCCCCATTGCGTCGTAAACTTAGCAGTAACTTTACGTGTACTTGAGGGTTATTTTAAAAGTGTCTACGTATTACAAATAAATCTTAATTTGATTTCTTTATATAGAATAGAATAGCTAATGTAATATTGGTTTCATAATATTAGTGTAGAATATAGATGTGTCTTAAATCTCCTGATTGATTCGTAAGGTTAGTGCTAGCCGTAATTCTCTTGCAATCAAGTTATTTTTAAAATAAATGGATCTTAAATTTTATTTATATTTAAAAGATAAATAAATCAAAGTTTATTGCTTTTTTAAGACGGACGCGGATCGTTCAAAAAGAAAAATAGTCGACGAACCAAATAGGGCAATACCAATTTTGGTAATCATGATGAAAATTATGTCATCATGTTTAGAAGTAGTTCTGAAAATAAAGAAAAAAATTAATACAAATTATTTTTTTTAGAAAAAAAGAGCATCGTTGCTTGATGAAGTCGGTTAAAAAGAAAGTATAATATAAGAAACTTGACAAATACGATGTCAAAAGTCTTATCTAAAAAGCTCTCACACCCCGCACGTTCACAAATCCTTAAAGTTTCGTAGAAATGGTTTTCTAATTAAATTGGTAGAGCAAATACCTTTGCTCCAGATAACGGATAGGGTTGTTCTGTCTGGCGCTTCATCAAGTGATGTACATACCTTTATCGATGTCGATGTTGCAAATATACGAACTTTAAATTGTGATAAACGACATTACATGGAGTATATATTTTCCTTACTTCGAGAGGCAGAAAGTTAACGAAATGTCTCAATATAAATGTTTCAATTATAAGCTTCTTGTTTTGACATTCATAGTTGTAAACAATTTGAGGAATGGCTTCAAGGCCCTTAAAAAATAATTTGTGTACCATTTTTACAGATACTGCTATTACTAGTGATAATGTAAATTGATAACGTAACGTGTCGTGTACAATACATACTATTTTAATTGTAGTACCTATATAAAGAACACTATTTAGAGAACTTCTTCAAAATTATGCTAGCTTTCCTACGATCCATTGAGCGTAGAAACGCAAGCACAGTTTAGCATTGGGTTTTTTATTAAATTATTTTATATCGATAATAATTGCACAACACTATTGTCTTTTGTCGGCTCAGTTTTTTGCACAGTCAATCAAAGAATGCGCCCGCATCGAGCCACGCGTTCTAAATTATTCCTTATTTCCATGCAATCTGAAACAAAAATCTATATAAGGATAAAAACAGATTTTCAAGGAATCGCTCTAATGTGTTTTTAATAAAGAAGTATTACAGCTGAGCGATTCGTAATATAAATATTGCAAATAATGTTCCTACGTAGGAGTTTGTGGAGCTTTTTTCGTATTTATTTATAGTTTTGTAAACATTTCTTACCCCGCGTTAAAGACCATAGAAATTAATATTAAAATAAAACATAAACACATCAAGGTTTTATGTAAAACGACGCTTTGATGGATGCAAATAAGTTTTGTTAAGTTTAAACGATTCTTAGCTGTTAGTTTAACAATTTTCATATCAATTAAATAAATACCATATAAACGATATTGGTTCCAATAAGAGTTACATAAATTACATAATATACACCTCCCCATTAAAATTCCAATTACATAGTTCAAAAATCCATAATTCAAATTAGAAATAGTAATGTGCTTAAAAGCTATGGAGCCGACACAGGTACAATTTTCGGAATGGATATGTAATGGAATGGAGTCGTTACTTAAAGTTATTTTGATAAATTTGGTAATAGCTTACGCAAGCGTTTGTGAGGCAAAGGAATATTTGAGGCTTAGGAATTACAAAATAAAAAATAAGATTACACAAACACCGCGACCGTTGCCAGTAAAAAGATTAATACTTATAATATGGTGGGATGCGATAGACAAAAGGTCTAAGACACTACAGAAATCTAGATTGGAAATTAATTGATTCATGAATACATCCAACATTTCTTTTACTGTGGCTATAGTATTATATTATCTGTGACTGTGGTAATTTTAATAATAAAGGTATGTAAATTATCAGCAAGTTTCTGAACCAATATATCAAATGTTTTATGATGGTGCTTGTCGACTGCAGTGTACATAAAATATTGTATGAAGTACGTATGTTTATTTTCACGGAATTCCACGAGATACTTGCCTTACTTTTTCACAGAGAACAAAATATAAACAGTGGCTATTTTCGGGTAAACGTATGATCTAGGTCGTCGATATTGGCAGAATATTTTTTAAAAGTATACATGTTTGGGGTAGTTTTAATTTTTTTATGTAACAATCGATGTCATACACAAAAAAAAAAGAAAAGACGTATGTTAATATTGGGATATACTGAAAATAATAAAAGGAATAGGTAAAGTACGTTATTATGATTAAATTACATAAACGAGTCATCTGTATATTTAGTCATCTAAAATTATATTAAGTTTAACATTGCAATTAATTATTACAGCTTCCTGAAACAATACACGCTCACCACTTAACACTAAGCAGCTATTTCATTTACGTAGCGACGTAAGTACGTACGTAGATACATATAGTATTCTTAGCCCAGTATGTTGCAGTTTTAATTAACAATTGCATAATTTAATAAAGTCTCTTCCTGCTGTCTGCCCCTATATATGCTTAGATCTTTTAAACTAGGTAGGTACCTGACGGATTTTAATGCGGTTTAGTTTTTATCGATAGCTTTTTTTTAAACGGAAGTTTTATATTTTTGAAAATTACATAACAGAAATTATCTATAGTACTATTTTAGAAATATTTACTAAAGCATTAGTTAATAATCTATGTTCAGAACGCACAACATACAAAAGATACACACTAACAGACACCTATGACGTAATGATATTCCACCTCGAGTACCAGGCAATCATAGCTTCGTAGCAAGTTCACGACCCATGCTTCACACACGCGAGCGACACATCTATTCGGAGCTCTTGAATTTTTAATATAACTCTAATTACTATAAGTGTCATAATGTAAAATTGTCATTCAAAACAATTGATATACATTTCTATTTAACTAAAATAAAATGTTTGTTACATGCTAGTCAAATCAATATTTATGTCATAGTAGAATCTCATCTGTGAGATTATTACCGGTTAATGACAGCTCGAAGAAAAAAAATAGGTCATTAATCAAAGTTAACCAGTTTTTGACAGCTAGAAAGAGATAGCGAGATTCCTGCGGGACTTAGCCGGCATTCCATAGAAAGAGAAACTTTTTGTCCTTTTTCCCATCCTTATTAACGTTTGTGAATAGCGGTAATATTTGTTGTGAGTTTTTATCGGGGTTTGTTTGGAGGTGTGAGGCAATTGAATAATTTATGAGGTGTTTTTAGAGGATTTTAATTTTATTCATAACTCAGGATTATTTAAATCCATGTTGAAATTGGATTGTTACATTAGATTTAAAGGAATTCCTCGATGATTTTTTCTGTTTTGATTTTTTTTACACATAGGTACCTTTATTTGTAAACTCTTACCTGCAATATAGGTTACATTGGGTAGTTAATATGGTCGTGTTAAAAATGTAGAGTGAAAATATCAGTTTATCGATGAGTATTATTTTTGCAAAGTATTAGAGAAGAAGCAGTTTATAAGGTTTTATGCCCAAAGGTTGCCTGGAAGAAATCACTATTAAGTGATAAGGTCGAATACTTCCTTTGTTATGTGTAAGCAATATTTATTTTATGTATTTCTATAGTGGAATAACGAGTATAAATAAATAGATAAATAATTTTATTTATAAGCCTGGTAGTCGAGAGTAAAAGCCTGCTGCATTTTGCTGCATTCAAAATTATGTCAAGCAGTCCGCCTGACAGTTATGCAAACATGGCCGCCGTCAAACAATCGTGAAAATCTTGCGTACACACGGTTAATGGCGCACGGAAGCGGGAGAAAGAAGTGTTAATGGAAAATCGTAAATTCTTCACATTGCCGCCCAGATAACGTGTAAATTGTATCAAACATATCCATTGTGATGAAAAGTCACTCCCACGTAAATTCATTCAGCTAAGTTTTTTCAAAATGAGTTTAGTTACAAGTCCAATAGAGAACGACTTAATATGGTACATATACGTACAAAACTTATTAAATAAAAAAAGTAAAAGTTCCTTTGTTATTGCCACATTTTATTTGTTGAAGTTTGTCCAAAACATTGATCAATTTATCACACAGTTGATAAACAATTTGTAATCCATACACTTGGATCCAAATTCTAACAATAGCTCCATTAATTTTTGCATACAGTACGCAATAGAAATTCTAATGAAGTCATCCCGATTGACGTCCGATTGGTATAATGGTCGAATTTCGCGGTCCGTTGGCCCTACGGCCCCGTTCCGACAATAGCGTCCAATGAGGCGCATCTCGTTCCAAAATGTTTATATATCAATCTTATCCATTAGCTATGGGATAAAACGAGTCATAACGAGTACTAGAAGGGGGATTTTGATGCCTCGTCATTCAAATCATGTTTAGTTATGAAATATAATATGCCCTATTTATGAAAACACATGATAGAGGAATGAAGATTGATTTATAATTCGAGATTTAAGATAAAAAAAGATTAGATGTACAAAATATAATAATACTTAGGCATATTCTTATGTTTTTTAAACATCATTTAATTTTAAACTTTTAATATTACATAATTGCTACTAATAACAAGTTATAACGATCTTAAGCACATAAAGCATGTTAGATTATTTTAACAAACCATGCATACATTTCGAGAGTTTAGAACACCCCTTCGCACCCCCCGAGCACCCTAAAGGCCTGTCTGTTGATTAGAAACACCCCTCTGGCCAAAGCCCCCGTACAAATCGCCCTTTTTTATCGAGTTTTGTCCTAAAATGGAAAACATGTACCAGGCCGGCAGATTACGTAAGGAGTGAGCGGGCGCTACCCTTAGAACGACCTCAAGATGCGCAGACTCGAACTTGTCTTCACGAAATCCGAACCCCATATCTAACTCGCTCTAACGTTCATTGTGTTATCTATCGTTGTATCTCTTTTGCACATGCTTAGATAGGGTTGTGTTCACATACCCTTCGCTATGTATGTGTGGATTTAGGTTAGGGTGCACACAACCCCTTGGATAAACGATGCGTATATGGCTATGGTGTGTGTTATGTCTCACACGAAAACATACGTGATGGCGACTTCCTATACATTCCTGTTATCCTGGTGTACGAGTATGTGAAGAGATTAGAATTTGCTAAGCAAACGGCTGTTTTTTTTTTCTAACACACATCATATAATCTAATGCGATTTTTCTCTCTAATACGCAAACAAATCGTGGATTAACATAATGTATGTGACTGTTTTCTAATCAACAACCGTATCAAGTGTTCGTATGAGAGTTTAGAAGGAAAGAGATGAAGCAGCTATTCCCGTCTCTATCAATCCTGTTTCTATCCCTGGGAACACACACGTGGACATATCGATGCTTGTTCGCTTATTTCCTTTTAATTCCATAAATTGATGGTTATTTCCAAATACCGAGTTATAGAAATATTGTATCACTATTACATATTTAGTAATGTTTTAATAAGTGAAATAGAATACAAAAGTCTTCCGAATAATAGATAGTAAACTATAGTTCAGTTTAAAATTTACATTACTAAAACCATAGCACTGAAAGTTAAACAAGTATATATGCGGTGGTCGAAGACATGACCGTCAAGTTTACACATAATCAGACCGCTTAGTGGAAATTTGCTGACACCACAAATATTAGTCTTGTACCAATTATACATGTACTTATTAATCGACCCGTGCTTTAAGCAAATATAAACCATTATTATTTGTTGTAGTTGATTAAAATAAAATGTATACATTTAGGGCCTAATATAATTTTTGTATAAGTTATAAAACCTTTTTTTTTTCATTTATACGTAGCGTGAGAATTCATGGGTATATATTTAAACATTTTTTTCAGGTAATCAAATAGCCAGCTCCATAAAGGTCCATCAGGCGTCTCGGGATTCAGGATAATATTATAAATCAAAACTAATCCAGCCTCATGTGGGGTCGGAGGCGATTATAGCCTCCATATTTTTATAGCTTTCATCTAATTAATTTGATTTTGTACGCGCTGTCATTAAATTTGATGTTGGTTAAAAGTTTGTTGATAATATAATTAAATTAATTACTATCAATAGCTGAGATGAAAGTGGATTAATGATTCGTTAAAACGATTTTGCTTTAATTTTTGTGACGTGATGAAAAAAAAATACTGAAAAACAATCATTTATAAAAACTCTTTCTCTGACTCTCTGTCAAAAGTATCTGATGATTTTAAATGATTCCTATGAATAAAGTTATTTATTTTAATTGTTTTTACGAAAACATTGTCTATTAAAGTCAACATTTAAAATTTGTTTTTATGTGTAGTATGTTTTTCTGAGATAATTTTAACGTACTTTTTTAATTGTACTCTTATCGTTTACATTTCAGTTACCAACAAACGAAACTTGAACATAAATTAAAATCATATTTGTTAACCTTCACTTTCTTTAAAGTACACTTAATATTAAGTAGCTCTCAGGAAGCATGGGAAAATATGAAATTATTGCGACCCGGCGCCCAGAAGAGGTAAGATACTCATCTCCGCGGTACATAGTAGCATTTCGCTGCAACACGCCGCGGCCGATATGAGCGGAACTGATAGAACTTCCGCCGCCCACGCTGTCCGCGCTCTCAGGGACGATGTGGCCACGTTTTTGGTAATATAATTAAAAATAAATGATTTAGCAGGTATATACTTATTTCATGTGTATTATATGCATACGCGTTATAAGTGATGTCTACTGACCACTACGTCTTTTCATTGTTTTCATGATATTTTTTATGAAAGTAAAATATAGTTGTTGCAAGTACTGATTGCTATTTAAATGGAATAAGAAAAAAAACAAAGAATGTCTAAGCGCGTGATGTGCTCTACCTTGAATGCATAAGTTGTTGTGATGACAGGTAAAATATAATTTGCTAGCCGCGCCCCGCGTAACATCTGATCCCGTGAACTAGAACTAGCAACTCCGGGATTAAATATTATTCTGAACCTACACCTATATGTATGCAAAGTTTCATCATAATCGGTTCAGTAGTTTTTGCATACAATAGTAACACACATACGTATATCCTCACAGAATTTCATATTTATAATAATAGTAGGATATGTAACGTTATTTGAAAGATAAAATGATACAAGATATAATGCACAATTAAATTTTTATTTCATTATTTATTCTATGTGTGAATAAAACTATTTCATGATGACTTCTTTTATTCTCCGTTTTTCATATTAAAAATAAGAATCGGTACTAGAACTAGTTTGAGAGCACAATACAAAGAAAGCTTCGTTAACGAAATGCATTCCCTACGAGATATCTTTAATCTTTCCGATCTTAGAGGGCTTCTAAGAAGGAAGTACTTTGCTGCAACGTGACGATACAAACTATACAAAAGGTTAACCTTTCCCTCTAACAAAGCCTACTCACATATTTTTTTTAATAAAAAGAAATATTGTGAGCGGCGTCTTTATAAATTTGAAGTAATTCGCTAAAGATGCATTCGGATTTGGAAGGATTATATCCCATAAGTAATGTTGATCCTAGTCATTTATTTAATATCCAAGTGATGATTTACTTTGAATACATTCCTGATATTAACTTATGTGGTCCAAAGGTAAGATTTGGAAATAATCATAGAGTAAGTTTTAGATTTTGCCTTATGCAAATATGAAATAACCAATGTTTTAATATTTAATAATATTTTTCCTCGTCGAAAACAAACTAATCTACACAAAATATAACGAAACGCGAAGATCAATGGGACCGCCAATATTGACCCCTACACTAATTGCGTTGCGCTGTTCTGGGCGACATCTCATTACATTAGACGATTAACCGGCCGTTGACTTGCGGTATTTCGGCTAAACATGTGACACGTTACTTTTTATGCTTCCTTGGTCATTGTTAAAAAGACTCATTAATTAGTAGAGAAGAATAAAAACTTTTTTCACAAGTACAAAAAAATCTACGCTTGTACAATTATTTTTTCTACAACCCTAAAACTGCTCTATTCATACTTTTATACAATGACTCCATATTGTACTCAAAAAGCGAAGCAACTTCGTCGCGTGCCAAACAAGGCACGCAAAGAGAGCAAAGAGGGAAAGGTAAGCCCAAACACGCATGCGTCAAACAGGTGACACTGGTTCCGTTGTCCAATATAATTCGAACCACCCTTGCTACAATATTAACCCTCGTCAATAAATACTCGTCGGGTCAACAATAAGTGGTTATGGGTACAGGTAAAACAGGTGGGACGCATGCGCCAGGTAATCACACCTTCTATTGCTTCATAGGCCCCTGGTACTAGGCTGGCATCTTGCCACAGGTACGCTCCTAAATAACAGGTGCTAAGGTCTTCGTAGGTCTTCCTTGTTTGACCCCTGAGACCTCCCCTTGACCCCGTCGAATGTTAAATATTTAAATCCTCCTTTAGAATGATGAAATATAAATAGGACTATATGGCACAGATAATACAGGCTATAGTTCCGTGCAACATCAATTAAAAAGGAAAGGTAGATAGATATGATTTTAATTTACTAGGTATGGCTTAAAATACATTATTTGCATAGAATAAAATTCAACGTAAGTACATGTACTTTAATGAATTCGTTTCTTAATTTGCAATGTCTTAAGTGTATCTACTTTTATATATTTTTTTAATTACAGAGATCACAACAGATACTAACTAAACGATACAGTAGAATATAAAAATCTCATTAAATTAATGATAAAATCGAAAAATGCCTAATTAGGGCATTTTTCATTGAAGTCTAAGGTAAAATTCAATAATTGGTACAAATAAAAGTGTTTCAAACTGAAGGAAATAAAGAATTCATTTCTTAATTATACACGAACGCACACTGATCATAAATCACGTCGATCGTAAACTACATTTGCTATCAAAATCTTATCAAATTAGTCACGCGCGTGCCGTAGAAAATGTGTGCATAATTAGTCCCGATTTACCGAATACTTCTAGATTAAAGACAATTTTTAACCGACTTCCCAAAAAACAAGGAGATTATCAATTCGGAGTTTATTTTATTAACGTATGTGTATCGATAACTTTGTGTTGTTGTTACAACCAATTTTTGTAAATATTAAACTGTTGAATAGAGAATTTTTGCTTGGTCCTATTTTACTCAGGGTTATTAGGGCTGCGTGGGTCACCTAACTTAAAGGTGGAGTTAAAAAGAGATTCTCACCGGTGCCCAATGTGTGTGGTATCGTTATATAGGTCTTTCAAACTGAGGTTGACTTTTCAAATTTCCCAAAATGCACAAATATGCAATAAATATGCATAATCACTATTTACGCATATTATTTCACGTAACTTATAAATTGTAAGTTCTTAAATTTGCTTAAACGTAAGTTGAACAGGTCTATTTCAGTTTGGCAATAGTAATTTCAAATGGGNNNNGGGGGGGTACTTTCCATAGTAGTATGATGGTGGTGGTGGCTAAAAAGTTTGATTTTACGTATGTACATAGAATACTCTAATAACTACTCTATAACTTCTCTAAAAACATAAACTATGGCGCCATGGCCCAGGGAACTAATTAGAAACTAAGGAAGGCGGTAACCTTTTTTAAACATTATTTTCATATTGAAAACATGAAAAATCTATCAATAAAATTTCACAAAATTTCACGCTACAAGAAAGCCATGAAAACAAGGAGGTATTTCCAGGAAATAAAGTTTCATAGGTCATTAAACCCTGGTCATTTGATTTTCGTCCCGGGTTCGATGGCCGGCGCAGTCAGCCGCGACAGTCGCGATACTAATTGATTAAACTGATCTTTGTCTAGAATATGACCTATCTAGATCAGTAGCAATTGAACAGTTTTTTGGACACAAAAATTATATCAGTGTTTTGGCATGTCATGGTGATTCTCACGAGTGTTCTATTTGCAAGTTTATTTTATTACGTGTAAATTGATTGTAATTACTTATTATTTAAATGCTTTGGTACCACTTGAGCATGTCGTTTGAAGACAACTGATAGTGGCTTGGCCTATAATGTACACAAATTTCAGAACAGGGTAAAATTGATGGGATGGAAAAGATGTGATCTCTTGCTTTGTAAGACTAGGTTATGGTAGAGAGATGGCTTGTATCACGAAGAAACAACACACGTAACATAGATATATGGCTCTTGACATTTTAATGAGTGCTTTAGACTAACATTTTTCAGCCTATCTTTTATCTATATTATAAGTATTGCGAACCCCGACAAAGATATAGAGAGTGCATCTAAGCACACACTTGTGATCTGTAATATTTCCCGCGCAGTTGGTTGGTCTTTGCAGACACTGGCCGCTATGACTGAAATTCGATCAGGAGGAACTCATTTTATTATCATTTAAGATGTCATACTCTATATTTACCCCCTTACCTATAAAACGTTTTGAACTTTCTTGCATCATGTTTATATTACTCATTTCTTAATTTAGCCCGATGCCTATAAACCTAGTTCTCATACAAAAACTAGGTTTTATTTATGTACTTAAGAGTTTGTTTGAAGTCTGCAATTACTCATAGAGGACTTAACGAGCTAATACACAATTAGGTCAAATATATCTTTCAAAGTGTTGGTTTAAGCTAGAAATGTTCAACGTTATTTTCTTCTTGGAATAAGAACATACGAACTATTCTGTGGAAAGCGTGCACGAAGTAATAGTTTAAAGACTGTTAACTGACTATACATTAAGCTCGACTCTAAATACCTTAAGATTTTTAATGTATTTAATTTTTTTATCAATTACTTATCCATGTTTTATACAATAATATATTAAATATCATTGGGCTTATGCCATTGACTTTGGATTTCGGAACTTGATACATTGCTTGTAACCGTTGCAATGGCGACGGCCAGTCTATCCGATAACTAGACAACCGATAAACTTTATTTTTTCATGAATACAAAAATCCTAAGATAAATGGACATTCAAACATTAAGGCTTTTAAGGTTCATTCCAGAGTTTTTTAAACATATGGATCTAAGTAATTCCCCGAAGTGCAGTTCAGACCTCTGTCTAAAAAAAGTAAACAGGAAAACAGAAGTCTCAGAACAAAGGTTTTTTAAAGTTTATCCATTGAATTTCTTCTATTTTTTCGAGTTCGTTCATCCTATCACGTATGATTCTACGTCAGCATCGGTTTTACGATTCGACTACACTTTTTATAGTTCGCCTAATCATTTTCAAAACAAAAAACAATACTATAAAACTTACATTTAACGTATGAATAAAGCGTGTGGAAAAATCCTTACCCTTTGAACAAATGCTTTTATTAACCTTTATTGAGAAGGACATTGTTTAAAAACTTACAATTTGAATGCTCACAAAATTGTTACAGTGTTATGAAACTCTCGTTATGTTGAAATTTTTGTGATAATTATACTATACGTCATTTTAATGTATATAAATTACGTGTCACGGTGTTTGTCCGCGATGGACTTCTAAACGGCTTAATCGATTTTAACCAAATTTTACACACCGTGTGCAGGTTGATCCAACTTGAACGATAGGATAGTAGACCACGCGTACAAAGCCGCGTGCGGAAAACTAGTTAAATATAGCGTAATCACTACATAGTATAAAACAAGGTCGCTTTTTCTGTCATGTGTCATGTTGTATGTCCCTATGAACGCTCAAATCTTTAAAACTACGCAACGGATTTTGATGCGGTTTTTTTTAATAGATAGAGTAACTCATGAGGAAGGTTTTTATCAGCATTGCACCCGTGCGAAGCCGGGGCGGGTCGCTAGTTTAATAATAGATTATATTACATATTAATAATATAACGTATTCTTAATCTTAATAATTTTAAAAATTCATACCGTAGTTTTGAAGATTTTTTAAACAAACTTTATACATTAAAAACACCAAAGGAAGAATGGGTATTGCACTCGGTTTGTACGAAAAAATATAGTACGTATGTCTTTTGTATATCTATCGACGTTTGATGAATCATGTTTCCGATGAACATCAAATACTAGTAACTGAGAATATAAACCAAACATTCGCTTATTTTTTCATCTGTTACTTAAAATGACGAACGAATACATGTTGCATAAGGAAATATTATTTTGTTTATATCTAGTATTATTTCAGTTGAAAACTTATTCTGCTTCATTTGTGGAATCGTAATTTCCATGGAAACTGCGAACGTTGTATTTATTTACTCAATATGCAGTCTTTGATGATGCCAGGTATATTTTCTTTATAGTAATCCATACAAAAGTTTATTTATCGTGATATAGTTAGTGAAGTTCTAGTTATTAAAATGGTTTAACTTCAATTGAACTACAATTTGATATTAATGATTAATTGATGAATATTAAATGACAAATTATAATAAATAATACTACAACTAAATTATATTAAAAATTTTAAATTCTGGATGTTTGGATGTTCAATTATTTGTGTACTAATGACGTCTCTTCATTGATAATAATAATATTTTATTCCACTTTTTCGAATGCCAAAATAATTTTCCAGATAGGTCCATAAATACCGGAGATATGTAGAAACATTTATAAAAATACGTTCAAATTGCAAACCTCCTTTTATTGAAGTCGGTTAAAAATTATACATCAATGTGTCGCAACTACTTAATTTCGTATATCTACAAATAGGCCTTTAACTATAAACAGATAAGGCAGATATTTATACACAAACTCCGTATTTAGCGAGCAAAGCCAGTTATTAATATTAATTTATATGATTTATAATCAATTTATTGCTGTCTTATAAAAAGTTAAATCAACACATTCATATAAACATAGAACTCTCTAAGCTTAATAAGTAAAACTAATAATAGAAACAATAGGTACCTACACAGTTTGAATACAGATAATGTAGTTGTGAAATTATACATTTTGTGTATATTTAAAATTTGAACAATGGTACCTAAAATGCGGACACATATTACAAACATCAGCTGTAGAATTTAAATGTGCTAATAATATTAGGCGATATGATCATCACTATTCATATTTGGTGGTGGCTAACATTGTTGTTTCTAAGTCAATAAAAATGTACGCTTCTGGATCATTGTTGTAATAACTAATGAACGAATTGTGCTCCTTGTTTATTAAGTTTATTGTATTATTGTTAAATATCTATACTTAAATTATAAAGAGGAAAACTTTGTACTTCTTTGTTTGTTTGGTTGTAAAGGCTGAAATACTGGGCTGGTTTTTAAAATTCTTTCACTATTCGAAAGCTACATTATCCACAAGTAACATAGGCTATATTTTAAACGCTATACTATCTATACATATAATAAAAGAGTAACCGAACCATTTCTCTACATTGAATATTTTTCAAAAAGAGTGATTGGTATGTAATATGTATGTTCCATAGATACTAAAACCATGGTTAGAATTTTTTTTTTCTGTTTGTCTGTTTGTCTGTTTATCTGTTTGTCTGTTTGTCTGTTTTTTTGTTTGTCTGTTTGTCTGTTTATCTGTTTGTATGTTCGTCAATCACGTTATAACTACTGGGTAGATTTTGATAAAATTTCACATGCTTATAGACCAATATTAGGTTCAACTTATAGGCTACATTTTATTTGAAAAAAATATTTTTAAGGGTGGCTCTCCATACATGTAAACGGAGGGTATAAAAATAAATTCACGAATAGATAATTAAATGAGGTGTCATTCGATAGGTCTTTAAAAATGAAATGAAGGTTTCTAAATGCGTTTTTTGCTAAAATAAATATTTTTTGAGATATACGCTTCTAAAGTCGTGAAAATGTTATACCACGTGACAATGTGAGATTTTGGTTGAGTTTCGGACATGCTTTTTATACTCTTAACGTATAGATTAAGCTATTAAAACACTCAATGAATGCCCTAAAACCTTCAAAAAATAACTAACTCTCCGCCCGCGGCTTCGTTCGCGTGGGCTAAAATTTTCTGTATTTTGAAGAGGCGTGCGTACTGTCAGATTTTGGTCAAACCTATTTTTATAGAAAATTATAAAAAAAACTATAGACATGCGCATATATGAGCGGTCATGCGACCGTAATTATTTTAGACTTTTGTTGTGCGCCTCTACAAAATACAGAAATTAGTAGCCCACGCGTGCGAAGCCGCGGGCGGAAAGCTAGTATATAATATTATGCTACGGGAGCGAGGTCGCGCGGATCAGCTAGTGTAGTAAAATGATACCTCTACAGTTTTTTGAAAGCGTAGATACTTTTACTACTAAGCCTCTTTTTTCATCAATTTATTTTTATAAAAATTACATAAAAATTTAGAAGAAGTCTTGTAGTAGTACAAATAATCTTTTCATTAGTAGAAGGTATCGTCATAACAAGAGAGTAAAGGAATAGAGAGTGCACCTGTGTTCGCGCGTACACCGGTGCACTATAATATCTCCTGCGCAGCTAGCTAGTCTCTGTTGAGATTGGCCACTCTGGCCGAAATCGGTCAGGGAGCTATTATTAATAATAAAATTAATGTAATTTTTAATAAATATATACACGCATATAATGATAATTTACACGTTTAATAATTGAATCGAAAATTGCAAGTACTTGTAACCTTATTCTGCGCGTCCATTCACCAAGCGTAGGCGGATAGGATTAGTAAATCTAATAAAAGAGTGTACCAGTTTTAGAAACACTTGCGTTTCTTTTTATCGACAGATTGATAGAGGAAGCTAGTGTTTGTTTATGATCTAGATATACTGCTGAAAATTTAACATAAATCTATAAATCACGTTAATGTTTTTTTTCGTTTTTGGTACGTTTATGAATCATTGAAGTGTGAAGTTCTGCAAGCAATGGGAATACTGATAGGATATTGTCACTTCTTGATAGAAATGTAATTTAAAGTATTAAATGAAAACCTTGTTTAATACTATTTACACAATTTATTGGTAAACTTTTGTCAATATGCATCCAGATTCACATTACATATTTAACAGACATCTACTATAAAGCTAAAGATAAACATGCTACGGAATTAATATCATTCATAAAAAGGGGTAAAATGTACAAGCACCCTCAAATGTGGTAAATTAGCAATTCACTAAACAATACATGAAAATTCACTTCCATGATCCTGCAACAAAATTATATCGCCACAATAAAACAATATATTTTCTTAATGATCTTAACCATAATACTAAGGAGTGAGGTGTCACCGAATTTGGTAGCATTACACTTTACACCCGTTACGATGGCGTCACGTCAACAGTATCCCATTAGAATTGGCGAGCCATGCCTGTGGGCTTAGTCAACGATTATAATGGATTAGCTTACATCATGCAGGATAATATGCAAATATACGTTTTGTATAAAATGTGTTTTTTGTGAATGTATATGTAGCAATTTGTAATCAATTGACATCGCATGAATTTTCATATTCTATATTTTTGAATTCATTGCTTCCATAGAACTTTGAGATCACTCTCTTTTTTGACTTTCGGATAAAAGAGAATTATAATGCATGATGTATAAATAAAAACCTCATTCGTTTTCTTAATGTGGAGTATCACGATTTAATCATAGTTAAGTAATACTATAAAAGAATCATACAGAGACCTACTTACTTTCTTTACTGGCGCAGAGATCCAAAGTGAGTCTTGGCCTCCGTTACAAGAGAACGCCATCGTTTCCGGTCTTGTGTCATCCCCCATCATAAAGAGAAATATATATAAAATAGCTTATAGAAGAATTCACCATTAGCCTCGGGGTAAACGCGACTATAATAAGAAATTTACACTACATCGTCCGGTTTATGTTAATTAGGTTCAATTTTTCGTCACGTCCAAGCAAAACTTAAACTAAGCCATAAATTATAGTTGTGCGGAAAACATTTATCCACAAATAATAGCGCTTCAAGCTTAAACGCGCATCAGGCGATATTTTTAGCTGGTTATAAGGCGGTTAGGCTAGGAGTCAAGCAAATTTAATGAAATCATTAAGATAAAATTATTCACGAAGAAAAATATTATAAGTTGAATGGTGTATTTTTTTTAATTTGAGGGTTTTATAAATTACTTTTTACCTCAACAAATTTTGAACATACGCCTGGATAAGCCTCGGGATAATATTTTATTGTGTTTGTTTTAACGCATGTACTTTCCATCTTAAAATAATACTTTTAAAGGATTTTTTAATAACCCTCGGGATGTTGTTAGTCTGATTAAATTAATTTTTATATAGTTAAAATTTATAACAATCGTTATGCAAATTATTATAAATCGAAATATCTCCGCTGACTCTTACGCTATATGTTAATAGTTCCAGCAGACGCGTCGGCGTCAGGTCGGAAGCGCGTAATAGCACTTCGCATACACAATGTGGTTAAAAATAATTATTATGCCTATCAATAGTCACTTTGACTACTCTTATGTATTTTTGTCTTGTGTGTTTTGCAGTCCACGTGTAAACTCGAACCGTTATAGTATTTATCCATCGATAAAATTGGTAATTTTAATGCAATAGATTGAGTGACGATATTTTAATATAAATACATGTTCAGAGACAGTTCATACTACGCCATCTAGTCCTTAACTAAGCAAAGCTGTAGTGTGAAAACTAGATGAGTGATAAACATACTTAAACATACTTATTTTGAATAAATATATATTTTAGATAAATGAACACTCAGACAATACGAAATTACAATATTCATCACATAATAATTTTCTACACGTGGCCTCGTGTTGTAAATTGTAATATATAAATCAAGACCTTTCGTTTAATACCAAACTCGTGTGTCAACTCGCCTATTAGGCCCAAATATCTTCGTAACGCCCAATGACTCTATTTTGTCGAATTAACGATACTTCAGATATCGTCGGGCAACCTTTAAATACTTACATACAAACATACACCCACTGGAACATTTCGACTCTGAGTCCTCCTATCGCTCGGTTAAAAAAATTGTGCGTTCATACAAACACCACAATAAAATAACAAGGTATCGTTGCATTTCTTCCGCTAGCATTATATTCAAATAAACATCAGCAGGAGGAGCCGTGAAATCGATTCCCGTAAACATTTTATAATGACGCATCCACTAGCCAACTATCATAAATTGCATATTATTTACTGCATATAACCAGGAGACGTTTGACTATTCGGATTAAATGTAAAATCTAGAATACTTAAATAATATCGATAAATTCCATATTTAAGTATTCTAGATTTTATATTTAATGCGAATTGCACGATATATTTTTAGACCTATGGCCAAGAGAGGGTTGGGAAAATCAGAGAATCAAACATAAAGTTTAATTTTGTGCTATACTAAATTTTATTTTTTATCATCATCTTTATAATTTTTGGGCATCCATTTCTCTAGACACTTAATTCAAGAATTAACCGCACTTAAAAAACGAGACATCTTAATTGATTGATACATTTTTATAGGCTTTATTTGCCCTGAAAGTCTCTAAAAACAACTGTTCATTGCGTTTACTTAACCATTTTTAGTAAATATGTAATTTAAGACACCTAAATCTAACTTTAAAAACACTAAAATACTACAATAAAGTGATGCCAATGCACCCAACGTCACGCTTACAAAGTAAACGATTTCGTAAAAGCAAACAAAAGCACACGTCGAGAACAAATCTTTGTCGAAATTCAACACAGCAATGCAAATATTGCAATTTATGCCAAGCACCCATTCAAAACTAGAAACGAGAGAGATGTAAAGAATATTTTTTGCAGCTATGTAAATATTTTTGGAAGACATTTAGATAGAACTTCAATAGTTTTAAGTTTACTAATAGATATTAAATAAATATAGAAATACTAAAAAACGAATCGAATATCTGTATTCCAAAGTTTGACAAACAATTATTTAAATGGGTTGATTTAAAAGTTCAAATTTACCAAACAGTGTTGGTTCATCGTTAGTATTCTTATACTAACTTTTTTACGCCTTCTATTTTAAACCAATTTTAGTTTATTTTATACAATCTTAAACAAAGTAAATATCTTAGTTCCATAACTAACACAATAAAGTGAGTGAGTGCATCAAATATTATAAGCATTGAGTAAGAAAATAACAGCTTGAAAAACCCTAGCAAAAACTATATAGCATATACATAACCAAAAACTTTATTCACATTAAAACAAAAATATATGGAAACAATACGAATCCATACCTAACTGTCTACTACTAGTAACCTGTTAATATTTTATTTATAGATTTCTCACCACAAAATAAAAAGCACAAAAGCTTAAACAGTATAATTTCATCCCGATAGTTCCCACGTCTTTTAACTTTGTGAATGGTAATTTAAGGTTTAGACTTAACTTGCAGATTCAGACATGTGACGAGAGAGAAGTTGAAAATTAGCCAATTACGAGTTAAAGTTTGCAATAGTATTTATAAAATAACGTAGGCCATTTTGAGTTCGTTTAACCGCCTTGATAGTGCGTTACAACTAAGAGATCCTGCTTTCAATCCTGAATCCCTGGTGGAGATTGAAAAAAAACATTTCGGTCTGGTATCATCACTTAAATATGGACACGGGACTTCATTATTTTTGTACGTTTTATGGGTAAAATTAAGAAATATATAAACACATACTTGCATTGTAAGGATTATTGGTCCTACAATCGTTGGGAGAATTAAATAAAAAGAAGTAATAAAAACAGGATAGCTGATATGAAATGTAAAATAAAACACAAAATTATGATATCAGCTTTTATTTTTATGCAATTGTTGTCCCAAAAACCCACTGTATGCATCACAATATAATTATCAATGTGACAGGTCATTGTGATTAAAATTCCACAAACGTTAAATGAAGTGGCCAGTGGATATTATGCTATTAATACTGTTATTATGTCATGTGTATAACTAAATTAGTACTCTTTAATAGTGGTTAATATAACAATAGTTAGTATTGAGTAGTATCATACATAGAAGAATGGCGCATAAATGATTTAACCTTATTCCCGATATTAAGTAGTGTTTGAATCAGTATTTATCGAATGAATATTTGTAGTGGTATTCTGTGTAGTTAATTTTAGGTGTAGATTAACACTACATGTAATTATTTTTTTATAACTTTTTATATTTTATTTTATTACTTTTTAACCACCCTGGTGGCACCCAAAAATGGGTATAGACCTCTCACTCGCATTTCACTGTCTCGCGCTGTGCGCATCCAAAATTATATTTTATTGCGATAAAGCTAAGTCTATTTTCCTACATCCTACTAATATTATAAACGCGAAGATTTGTGAGGTTGAGGTATGTAATATGTATGTTTCACGCAAAAACTACTGAACCAATTATGATAAAAGATGGTATGCATATAGGTAAGGGTTCAGAATAGTATATAGGCTACTTTTTATCCTGGAGATGCCACGGAATCAGAAGTTACGCGGATAAAACCGCGGGGTGCGGCTAGTAATCAATATATAACATAAGGGTAACTACCTAATTCTATCTGCAATTTATTGGTGCATGTGGACATTTATGTATATGCTGTTACATATCATTAGGAGCCTCTAGCAAGTAGCAATGTTTTTTAGGCCTAATAAAAATTTTACAAATAAATCAATACATATAATAAAATCGTAGCATGTCAGAATT
>LQNK01002826.1:0-30359 GCA_001586405.1 Phoebis sennae | reverse complement strand
TCCTCTAAAAATACAGAAATTAGTAGCCCACGCGTGCGAAGCCGCGGGCGGAAAGCTAGTATACAACATAAAAATTTAACCATTCAACTGTTTTACGGAGTGCATTGAATTTCAAATTGAAATAATGAGTTTATGCATTGAAAGTCTTATTTTTATATAAATAAATTAAAACTTATCGTAATACAATCAATAACAAATCACTCTACCCATTGATTTTTTTCACGATTTAAAATGAATTAAACGCATTCCCTTATATATTTTTGCCGTAATAATTCGTAATTTAAAAATCATTAAAATTAACAGGCAGTTGAACCGCAATAAATAATAATAAAGTTTTTCTTTTTATATAATTTGAATTGTTGTGTGAATATTTTACTGTATTGATTGATTGAACAATACTTATTAATCAGAGATACATCCATAATTGAATCTAATATTTTGTTTAGTACATCAACAGCACTTTAATCCATTTATTTGTTTCTTACGGAAATTAATAATAAAAATTCTTAAATTTATTGATATGTATTAAAAATTACTGCGAAGATTATTTGGTATTAATAAACATGGTAATTCTATTTTTAAATTATGATATGAGATTTAGAATTGAAATAAATAATTTTTAGTATAAACAGAATTATTTAATTATTGCATTTTAATTTTTAAACAAGCTTTTATGTTGCGTTAATTCTTTTTGATTACCCTTTATTTGGTTTCAAAAAATAAAAACACCTATTTTAAAGAGTGAGATATTGATATACTTAGTAGTACAAACAATAATTATTATTATTGTTTAAAAAATGTGAAATATTATACAACCACATGGCAATGCGCAAACAAAATAAAAAAAAGTTGACCAACTCCAGCCAGCAGCGCAAAGAAAACTATGGCTGTATGACGTCATAATTGCCGTTCGAAATTCAAAAGTTATAAAAAGTTTTCAAACTTACCAGCCAGCAAAAGCGCAAAGAAAACAGAGGCTGTATACGGTGTCATTTTTGCCACTCGAATGCCGCGCGAACTGTGCGTTCCCGCCTTTTACAAGGGATGATCCGCCCTTCGGCTTGCCGGGTGCGTTGGTGTAAAAAAAACGCTGATGCTCTCAGAGTTGTAACGTTTCGGTGGTATTTATGAAGCGATTAATTCTCAATATGCTTAGTCATTTAAATTAAATGTCAACACGGATTAAGTTTTGAGCTAAACTTTTAAGCCGGTCTTCTTGGGCACAACGTTTTAGTGTTAAAATAGGATACTACGTATTATTGTGAAAGATAATTTTATAAATTTTTATGTTATCCATAATAGATTTCATGTAAATAATTTTAAGTACAAAGTAAGGTATTAAAAAGAACGATGACGTTTTCTTGAGTTTTTTACAAATTCGGCAAACACTTTACTTACAGCTGAAAAATAACGTATTAAACAAAAGAATCAAACGAAAAATTATTATAGAAGTTGAGAAGTATTTTAATATAGCAAACATTATAATTAGTATCGTTTTACAGATACAGTTGCTTTTGCAATATAAACATATAAATGATATGTGGATAATATTGTTCGTTATGCTGTTGTAAGATTGATATGTACAACCACTGTAAAAATATATATGTGTAACTGTTTTTTTTTAGCTGAGCTCTGCGGTTTAATCCCTGTATATATCCCGTTCCCTTAGGATTTCCGAGATAAAAACGTCCTATGTCATTCCTGGGGTTTCAAAGAATCTCTGTACAAAATTTCATCCAAATAGGTCCTGTAGTTTCGGAACCTATTCAACACAAACAATCTTTCCTCTTTATAATATAACCTAATAGATACTACCTATAGATAAAGAAGAATAATCGTTTTAAAGAATAGGAATACGAATTGCAACACCTATTTCAAGTGAAAATGTAATTTATGAGTAATAATGGCAATTATTTACATTTGTATTAAACATGAATTATTAGCATAGGTAATAGCACATTCCAATACTCGCCTCTCGCTACTACGATTAAATTAGTTTTTTGATTTATAGCTTAAATTGTTGTAAAAGTATAATGTCTCCTGCGACTTCTCGTAAACGTAGTTTTTAGCGTCTCGTACCGAAAAAGTGTATTGTTTGATTCTCTGATTTTAAGGGTAAGCACTACATATAAAATTCAAATTTAAATTCAAATCGTTTTTTACCAAACTGGTTTTTTGAAAGCTCTTTTGAATTCTATTGTATTGATTATATTGTATTTGTTTATGTTAAATAGATAATCAGTCATGATTAGATATAAAACGGGACCCCATACCTAAAACGGCTGTCCGTCCGTCTGTATATCTGTCTTTTTGTCTGTCTATTTCTGTCGTTAGTACTAAGAATGAAATATATTTTTAAGGGGCTCCCATAGAATGCAAAGAATTTTATTCCAAATTTTATCTTTTTTGGTGAAGAACTTTTCGTACGCGAATTCGACTCGCACTTGGCCGTTTTTTTAGTCTTATTGTGTTCAAAATATAGATCGCTAAAAGGGTAAAAAGTCCATTCCATGCCCACTATCCGTCATAATTAGATCTATACATTTTCAAAGGAAGAGATTGTTTTACATCAACACGTGGGTGCGCCTACATAGGAAAGAGAGTTTCATCAACCTTATTGACAATTTTTGGCAGAATTTCTATTGTAACAAGCTCGCATGCTGAAAGAAACCCTTTTCTATTTAGTTGTTTTTACTCGTAGAGTATGCCAGCTCTAAACAGAACTGTTGTTGCAGCGTCTCTGCTAGGTAAGGTTAGGTTTAGTTAATTTTTTAGCCCTGAACAGAACTCTTGATGCAGCTTTACTGTACCAAATGATATAGATCCTCAACTGTTCAAAACTGATCACACTTCGGTGAGGTTCTTTCTTCCGAAATGAAAGCAAGTTTGGTCCACGGAATATGCCCAGATTTAAATCTATGGCAAACAATAAAAATATCGAAAATTTTTCGATGATCAGAAGCGAGGGCGACGAGTGATATCATTCGAATGTTCAATGCAACGCGGGTATTCTCCTAACGATAACAGAAGTTGGAAGTATTTTTAAACGATAACAGCGATCTCCCACTGGTCGGAAAGATAGTTTTAAGAACTTTTTAGTGTTTTATAACCTATCCGCTAAGATTATAATAAAAAATGTCCGCAATTCAACTCAAATCGCACCCTGTCGCGCGGTATGACATATTTACGACGTAAGTAGCGTAAATACGCGTATAATATGCTAAAAAGTAAAAACCTATATATAAACTTATGCTTTATTTTTTAAGACCTATCCAATGTCGCCTCATTTAATGATATCTTCGTGAATTTATTTTTTACCCTCCGTTTACATGTATGGACATACCTCTATTTTTTAATAAAATGTAGCCTATTAGTTGCATCGATCTATCAGCATATAAAATTTTATCAAAATCTGCCCAGTGGTTTTGTACGAAAAAAAATCTAACCATGATTTTGGTGCCTATAGAACATACATATTACATAACAACTACTCTTTTTGGTAAAAATATTCAATGTATAGAAATGGTTTCCTAACTGTTTTATTATAAGTATAATTTTAAAGATTGATGTATAGATATATTTATTTATGATGTCGTCGACATATATTCATGACAAAAATTGCATCTTACATGTATCGTAAACTCGCCATTTATAGGAGTGCACAGCACTTGTATAAATTGGACATTTTTACAGTTTAATGAATATCATAAATATTAACAATATATTTTAAAGAATAAAATGAGGGCGACATTTTTTAATACATATTCAAATTTGGTATTTGAAAGGGAAATTCTATTGAACTAATAATTTGTCTCAAGCTTCTGCCTCGCCTTCGCTGGTGTAAAATCAATAAAATATATCCTTATACATAAACTAGCTAATAGCCTATCCGTAAATGAAATTTCAACAAACACCGTTCAGTAGTCACGGCGCGGGCATGATTGCCCACTAACATCCAAGAATCTTAATCTCACATTTCTACTGTTAGTAGGAAGGACCTAAGTCGTTCTAAGCAATCCTTCGAGTTAACGTTCTGATTGTGATGCACCATCCTATACCTTAGTAAATACATCTTCTTCATATTCAGTATAAATGCATCAGTCATTTCAATATGAAAGTCCGATTCAAATTTTCAACACAAGAGCCTTCCCTGGAAACTAGGTTGTATATTGTAATATTCCGAGTAGCTTATATATTTACGTCCATGCGATCTTTTCTTATTTATTTGTGCAAGATTGGATAAATTCTAGGTATTCTATAGTCATCCTACGCGAGCTATTTCGGAGTTGTGGACAAATATTGTATAGTTATATCAGGAATTAAATATTATGTTTGTAATCGAAATTTCAGGGGACATTTATGTATGTATATCACAGGAAACTTTTGGAATGTTTATACGTTTAATAGGTGCTAAAATTATCCATATCTTCTAAAATTGTATCACATATTGCAGTATATCTGTTACCTGAGCCTGGCCCGGAGGCCTGTGTTCCCGTCCTTTTCTTTTCCCATTCTGTTCTAATCCTCTCCCAATTTCCCATCATTGATCCTCTCCCTATCCCATCCCTTTCCTTCAAGCCGGCAAGACATCTGCGAAGTTGCGGATGTTCATGGGCTACGGTCAGTCACTTAACATCAGATGAACCGCATGCCCCGTAAGATCCCAAAGCACGACTTTCACCTATTTGATGATGAGGTGAAAATTATATTTTAATAAGCGCTAATGTTTGTGAATGTAAACCAATAGTGTTGCTTTTAAAAGTTATTATTTCAAAATGCGTTTAATTTGTTAATTGCACGTCAAAATTGATGTATGATAGAACGAGCAAATGAAGGTGCGGGTGTTAGTGTCGATCTTCTCCCATGCACACTAATATGACAAGTTTTGAACCAAAAGCAACTTTTTAACGATAGGTGCAATGGATATGGTAATGGTCTTCTGCGCCGCAGGGTGTGAGTTCGATCCTCACGAGTAGAAATGTGTTTTGTGATGAACTATAGTATGTGAATTTACAACAAAAACTATGTTTAATTATGACTTTCAGTAATTAATTGGTTATTAAGTAAACTATAATTGTTCTTGAAAAAAAACCCTAAATTCCATAGTACAACCTTTGCTTAGATTGGGACTAATTGGATCTATTTGTAAAAACACTTCACACAGTTATTTTTTTTTTAGATTATATTAATTATTCCGAACAGGTTTCGAACACCATCTCACCATCAGTAACGTGTTTTAGTAAAATGTCTTTTACAAATAAATCACTATCCAGATACATCCTCCTGTCTCATCGAAAACTTCCTCGGTACAAGCTTGACCCACTTCCAGCTGTAGTTACGTCCACTCGCATTTCATAAATACACTGATAATATGACGTTTCTACTTAAACCCAGAAACCTTATCTTATTTCTTGCATCTATTCATAATATTTTTCTTCGTTTCATTCCCTAAGGTTCTATTTATTACTTATTTTTTGGAAAGTAATACCGAATGAAATTCATCGGAGATATTTGCAAATCTATAAATGTCATCAATACATTTACACAAATACGTTAAGCATAATCTAAATAAAGCTTTTAAAACGTTCTTGATCTGTATTACAAACACGTTGATTAGATATAAGCGGGACGTCTAAACAATCGTAATAGGCAATTATCGTAACAGTAGATTATAGGATTAATTACGCTCTGAGTTTCGTATATAGTCGGCTACGTCATTGTCCCAAAGGGTGAGAGAAAGTCAATTATTACTACACGCCTTAGATACGTGGTTACTACGTCACGGTTTGACGAAATGCTACGTCATCATATTATACTTCATTTTTGACTGCCTCGTTAGTCTAGCGGTGACATTTTTGACTACGGATCGAAGGGTCTGGGCTTCGAATCTGGCACCTCTATATTCCTCGCCCTGCTTTAAATGTCTAAATTTTTGTCTGGTTTTTGTGTGATCCTGTCTAAATTTATATATGAATAAAATTCTGAACTTCCTTGTCCCTACTCGTTTGCTTGCATATACACTTTTACATTTGAATTAGTCTAATTTATCCTGAACGTTTTATTACACAAATCTTACAAAAAAGCCAGAGTGTTAATCATCGCAACCGTGATTTTTCCTCATCAAAAAACATTGTTACAAGTCTATCATATACAATAAAATATTATCTGTAATACCTTCACAACAGTCATTGGCAGAATCTATCTCTACTGCTACGCTTGCTAAAAGAAGATGCTATTTCAAAGACTTTTACAGAGTGTTTTGGGCGTCGGTTAAATAATTAATAATTGGAATAATATTGGCACACGCACAACTAGTTGGCCACGTGTGACCTATCGATGTGGTATTTAACACGAAACTTCTAAATAAAATGATAATGGAACATGAAGGACGTCCTAAAATTTAATACTTTCTATAAGCTACCAACTATGGCGACAATAGGATTGCTCCTACGGTCCTGCCACTTGCCGGCATCACATAATACCTATTATGAATGAAAAGTTAAGAAGATCGGTGAGTCAAATAGGTAAATGTTTGTCCGGCGATATCTAGAGTATTGTTAATCCAATCTTGATAAAATTTTGTAGGCAAATATGAAATGAGCGAAATTGGGGGGTTATGAAGATGGGGAGGTCATAACATAATGGGACGGCAGATCCACACGACACACAGGTGCAGGACCGGCTATCCGTGCTCTCCGAGGCACGGGGAAGTATCAAAACCTTCCTGACTCAATGACAACTCAACCGACAAAATGTCAGTAACAGCCTTGAGTCAGAAAATCCCAATAATATTTTTTTAGCCACACCCGATATTCGAATCCCAGACCCTTTGATCTGCAGTCAAATATGCAACCACTAGACCAACGGGGCAGTCATATAAATATTAAATTATGAAACATAATCGGGGCATATCCCGTGTTTTACTTATATCTAACAAATTTTCAGTTTTATTGTTTATATCCTGTAAAACGAAGCGTAGCTAGCGCGGACTAGTAATACGATTAAATGAATCAATTTGCCTTTACTCAGTCAGCATTTTGAACTCACAGCTTTGGTAAATACACTCCGTTTGTGAAGTCGGGAAAATAGAATTTGCCAACGACGTAATACATTTCATGTGGATATTCTACTTAATGATTAATGAATATCCAATGACATGTAAACTCGTTCTGATTTATAATTATTATAATTTTTTTGCTTATGATTTCCTGTAAAATCAAGCAACAAATCTAATTTTTTTTTCCCCTTTCACCATTCGTCATGAATGTACTCCTCTCTTAAGGGAAACGAAGCAAAGAAAGGTAAAAGCTTGAATTATTTATAAGAGCTCTATCATTACTCTGTTGTTTTGTAAGTGATTTAAGAATATCACTAAACTTAGACCGTTTTATAACTATATTCCTAGTGAGATAGTAATGAATCGCTTTCGTATAACTATGTTACGGTATATAAATGTATCCCTAGGGATATAAGTATATAACGGCTTTAACTATCTTACTGCGACATATATATTATTAGCTATAAATTATACCCTAACTAGCTTTCCGCCCGCGGCTTCGCACGCGTGGGCTACTAATTTCTGTATTTGGCGCACGACAAAAGTTTAGAAAAATGACGGTCGCAGAACCGCCCATAATTATATGCGCATGTCTATAGTGCTTTTTATAATTTTCTATGGAAATAGGTTTCACCGAAATCTCACAGTGCGCGCGCCTCTTCCAAATACAGAAAGTTGTAGCACACGCGAGCGAAGCCGCGGGCGAAGAGGTATATATTTTGTGAAGGTTTTTAAGAATTTATTGAGTGTTTTTACCGTATCTATACGTAAAGAGTATAAAAAGACATGACCGCAAGTCAACCAAAATCTCACGTGGTATGACATTTTCACGACTTTAGAAGCATATATCTCAAAAAATATTTAATTTAGCAATAAACGCATTTAGAAACCTCCATTTCATTTTTAAAGACCTATCCAACGATACCTTATTTAATGATATACTCGTATATTTATTTTTTTACCCTCCATTTACATGTATGGGAAGCCACCCCTAAAAATATTTTTTTCAAATAAAATGTAGCCTATAATTTGCACCTAATATTGATCTATCAGCATGTGAAATTTTATCAAAAACTTCCCAGTGGTTATTACGTGATTGACGCACATAAAAACAGATAAACAGACAAACAGACAAACAGACAAACAGAAAAAAAAAATCTAACCTTGGTTTTGGTATCTATAGAACATACATGTTGCATATCAATTACTCTTTTTGAAAAATATTCTATGTACAGAAATGGTTCGGTTACTGTTTTATTATATGTATAGATAACATTACAAGTTGCCTCAATTACATTTTTATATATTATGTACTTTTTATGTTTTTGCAAATATTTTTGAACGCGCCTGACAATGTTAGAACCACGACTAAAACTGTAAAATTATTATTTTCATAAAAAGGAGCACACGAAACCGTAGGGTGCACCTAGCAAACAAAATGTATCAGAATTCCCAGCTTAAATTACGTCTTTCAAATAAGCATCAAGAATTTCTTTTGAAATCCGATAAACAAGAAATAAAATGGAAGACTGAAATAAAATAACATTGGATAAAAGCCTCACAAGATTGAGATGTGGCGTTTTAAAAATCTTATTTGCATTTCGCGAATTCACTTTACAATGAGTGATTTGTAATTGTGATGTCTTTATATTGCTACTTATAATGTAATGGTATGTATACTTTTGTTGGCCTTTGTTACTGAATTCAAAGGTTCAAGTTTCGAATTCATGTAGAAATTTATTCTTTCTTTGCATGATGGATTAGCTTATAATAAATATAACTATTTACAATTACTATTTTTTTCGCACTTCTGTATTATCATTTATCACATCATCATAACACAGTATAAATTATACAGCAAAGTAACTACCCGCGTCTGTCTGTAGGTATATGTATATTGTATATGCTTAGATCTTTGAAACTACAAAATGGATTTTGATGCGGATTTGTAATAGATGGAGATGTAGATGTTGATTTTGGCTTTTTAGTATTAAAAATGAATATTTTTACTCTTTCCGTCTCGTATACCGTGGTGTTAAATAAATAATATCTACGTAAATTTATTAGGAGAGATGTAAATTATTATCGATATATATATATATAATAATGGTATAAAGATATTTGGGGAAACCAATCTCAGCCTGGCTTTAGCAACTTACTTTGATAGAAATAATAATTCAATTAAAGAATTCATTTTTGTACTTAATTTAGTTATTTTGCTCCTAATCTGAAGGTCACCTTGGTGTGTTATAAACTAAAACTAAATGTATGAACATATTCACTGTGGTTCAACAAATCTAGAGTTTGAGGTGTTTTGACGAGCGCGAACAAAAACGCAGTGGGATTTCAATGTAATCAAAACTTCGTGTCATCCAATTATTTTTGTTGGCTTTCGGAATTCGTAAACTAATCATTTGAGTCTGCGAATGTCATTTGGCTGTGTTAAATATTAAACATATCAAGTTGAATGTTGAAAGTAATTATTATTAAATATTTTTCGGCAAAAATATTGCCTTAACACTATTATCCTGAGTTTAAATTCCGGAAAAAAACATATTATTTCAACTTTGAATCATAATATCTTTTTTAAGTTAAACTAGTAAAAGATAAAGAGTTTACTATCTATCTATCTATTTAGCAGAATGGCATGACAATAATTCCCATATTTAGAATAAACCCGTCATACCTCATACGAGAATGAAAGAAAATTTTGTTTATATAGACAAAATTACGTTGAAACTTTTAACGTACATTACAAGTTGTTTTAAGCTAAAAGAATCTGAAAATGAAAGAGAACGAACAGTACAAAATCATTTATTGGTATTAATGTCATCTAACAGCAACAATACTATGACAGCGCGGAGACAGCACCGGATCAAATAACTTCACGACATACGCTTTATTAAACCCACTTTCATACAAAAACAATAATCTATCCAACAAAATAACAGTTTCTATAACTTGTGCTAAGCACAGTCTCATTAAATAAAACAACACTATTTTTTTCCACTGGCAATCCATATTTTGATCTGTCATATTTTGACAGGTGTCAAAAAGTCCAAGGTTTAAAATCGAGTCCGCCATTTTGAAATAGTCGTTGAAATTTTCACATTTCGCTGCAATTCCTTTGAGTTTTGCTTCCGATTTGATCGGTTTTTGTAAATGTTTCTCTATTATGGTCTGAATGAGAAAAATGCAACATTACAGGGTATTATAATATTATGTACATTAAGTATTGAATTAAAGACTTTTTTACACTATTTCCACTATTTATTTAAAAACATTATTTAATTACAACCGGTTTCGAGAATTCATCATCAGGTAGACTACCTAAAGTCTTTAATTCAATACTTAAAATGCATTTCCACCAAGAAGTCACAATACAATCTATCAATTATATTATGTACATTATTTATTAAAATTAAATTTAGAATCGCATCAGTGCATCATAGGATATAAAGAGACTGTAACTCCTAACTCCTGACTAACAGGTCTAATTAAACACATTAACATCTATCTATCACTTGTCCTGTTTACTAAAGTCAGACAAATCTATCTATTTGTACTTACTTTGATTTCAATATCCTATCGACGGATAGCCTTTGCTATGACTTATGTCTGTCTAACGTCATATAATCTGACATAACAATCTATCCATAATCTTTGGTACATTATTGAAAACGGCCGTAAGTGCAAAGCGATTAGATAAAAAATTGGGAACCCCTACGTAAACTTAATTATAAACTTATACCTGAAGCACAGCTCTATACAGCAGACTAATATCGGGCAGTTGTTTGTGCGCCGCCACTCTGTGTATGGACTGCGAGGCGAGCATGCGTGCGTTGCGCCCGATGTTGAAACCTAAATGAAAAAATGGTCAAGCGTGAATGGATTTGTCAATTTATTACAGTACCCACATAAAAAAAAACATGTGGAAATGTGGCCTTAGTACCTTTATGTTTTGTCAAAATTAAAACATGATAATTTTGACCTATATGCAATAATTTACACATTGTATACCTTTAATTGATAAATACATAAGCCTGTTATCTATAAATTGTGTATTATCATAAATGTCATATGGATATATTGTTTAATAAATAAATAAATAGAAAATTTTGCATTTTCGACAGATGCAATAAAAAAAGGTTGATGCTTATTAAAAATGGCCCATATACCAGATAACAAGTTCATTTACCATGTCCAATATACAAAACAACAACTTTATTCACCCCTCAAATACTCCGACATAGGGAATCCGCAACCCCCCACTTCCTCCCCAAAACCTCGCTGGATCACATCAAACATCCCATCATCCACCACCTCACTCAACAAGTGGTAACAACACGGTACATTGAACACTGCACCCACGGCTGGGTTTGTTGTGAATATGCGAAGGGAGTCCGGCCCTAGGTTCCCGCAGGTGTGAAGACCTGGAGAACAAAAAGTTCAAATTCAAATTCAAATATTTTATTTGCGAATATAGGTAATTGATTATACAGAACAATGTGTGATGATCAACTATATTCAGCCATTTTGGCATGCAAATATTAATTAAATATAAAGTATATTAAAAACATGAAATCGCCTTTCCCTACCCAATTTTACTCGCGATAGTACCACATGAAGATATTTTGCATAATGGGGTAGTTGAATATCAAATTTTGCTTATAAATATTTGTAATAAGTAATAGAAAAAAACTAAAGCCAAAATTTTAAATCGGAATTAAAATCGGTTTAACAGCTAACCCGTTAATCTCCCAAAACTTATTTTGTATGTAATTTGTATGACAATACATATTTATGAAGTCATAATGTTATTTCCCTCTCTCTCTTATTATCAATTTTAAATCCTTTCAAATGCTTATATCTTACTTATTTTTAGGATATCCTAAAAAATAATTTAATAAAAAAGGGGGTAGTTGACCCCATTATCAACTCTTCCATCATAATCATAAGTGCATGGTATAAGTTGAAGTCTGTCCTAGATTAGTGTTAAGAATATAAAAATTATATGTAGAGGGTATTTGGTATTTTAATATAAGTTGAATATGAATCTCAGAATCCTGGTAAAAAATTCAAAACCACTCACCGGTTAATAAAACTTTCACTTCATCAGTCTCAAACTGCTGCTTCACAGCCTGTGTTAAATCTGTGTCTTTAGTTATGAAAGCTGTTGTAAATCTATGGTAATTTTCCTTAATGTTCCCCGATAAACCACATTCATTGCCATTGTCTATTTTCTTGGCTATGGAGTGCCACTGTTTCTGTAAAGAGTGAAATATAAAATTAAAATATAGTTTATTTATAAAGTCATAGTATGTGCAAATCCTAAGTTATATTATGGTAATAAATTACCAAATTTAAGTATTATTATGAATAAAATTGTGGCAATTATGTATTTTCACACACTTCTAATATGACCTTTATATGATAGCTGTATCCCGCGGTTTCACCCGTGTATATAGCACGTTTCTGTGGGATTTACGGGATTAAAAGTATCCTATGTCCTTCTCTTGGTCCTAAGCTCTCTCGCTCTCCCTACGAATTTTCTGCTGAATTGGTCCAGCAGATATTGAGTAATAAGTGTTGTAACAAACCTGTCTTTTACATATATACATATAGGCAAAACTGCTTCATCTTAATAAAATTAGAAAAGAATGATGCTCAAGCCTTACTTCAATCATCCTAACCCTCTTCTCAGCGTTTCTCACAGTCCTCTCATCACAGTCTATCGTCAAACTGGGTATATGATACCCGAGGGATAGAGCCACAAGCAAGTTTCCCTTGCCCCCTCCAGCCTCTATACAGTGTGTGGTTTTACATGCCTTGTGGAGTGATGCTACGTAAGGGGACATAGTTTGGACCTACAATTAATTATTTTTACTTATATATAAGTTGTTGTACTTTAAACATCTTAGAATTTATTAAAAAATCACTAAAAAGGGTAATATAGGAAGAGATTGCTGTACAGCACACATTGCATAAGGCTCCTTTTTGTATTATAGCATCTTAAGTTAATGTGTATTATACACATTAACTTAAGTAATATATTTATGTCAATTTTTACATAATAAATAATTATAATAAATGAATAAATAATATCAAACATTATAAGCTTTAATCAATAACAGTTTTGTATTTGATACAGCTTAGAATTGATTATAACGTCTGTAAAAAGTGCAATATAAAACAATGTGGATAATTTTCATCTCTCATCATAATTTATCTTGATGCTGTAACCACATTGTAAAATGTATTGTAACAGATGTGTATCTAAAGAAGGATTCATACATACACCCCAATCAATATTTTGTTCAATTATAAAATTTTCAATTTATGTACTCACTTCATAACTTTTCTTGCTACTCATAAAGCTGGTGACTTTAATCTCAGGCTCAATATCTCCTCCCCAGGATTTAATATGCTCTTTTAATTTTTCAGGGGACACACAATAATCATCATTTACTGCTAGGTAATGGGAGCTAGCTTGATTTATCCATTTTGAAATCTCACAACTATCTGAAAAGAATAATAACTGACACAATGTTTTAAAATTGAAATAAAAGTTAATTCTAAGAAGAGCAGTTACTCTATCAATGAAAATGTGTGTTTAGTTCATATCAATTAAAATATGAGTTCTGAATAGCATTTATCGAGAAAGCAGTGTGTTAAAATGTTTTATATGTAGATATTACCTTGGATTTAAAAGCTTATCTAATAATTTTTGTTTAAGCTTAAGCTAATTCCCACAAAAAATAAAGATTCTACTAAACAGACTAACTTTAATGAATTGGTGGCTTTACCAAATAAATCTATAGCTACAAATTAATGATAAAATTTTAGTAATGAGATTTGTTTATTAGTATAAGTTAAAACAAACCTCTCTCCATATTATTAGCTGCATTCCAGAACTTATCCACAGCATCATTCATATTCATACTATCTAAATATATCCTCAAATCTCTCGGCAGCAGCTCCCAGTGAGACTCAGTGAAAAACTCCACCATGTGGCAGCTAGCGAGGGGCAATAGTGGCTTTAAGTAGGTGATAATACTGTCCAAACGCTGTTGTATTTTGTACATATTGGTGTCCATTCTTGAGAGTTCTGTAAAATGATTAACTATGACATACAAAACTATAATTGTAAGTTTTGTTATTATTTTCTTGACAACTCATGAAACTATGTAACATTAAACAATGTATAATCATGATTTTTGATTTAATTGGAAAATGTTATTCACCATTGTCTGAGGAGTCTTATAAGTTAGAATTTCTTGGGCAAATTTAATATTATTTTTTCTAGTAATGTATTATAATCATTATTTAGTATTATTTTATAATACAGGCAGCTATTGAGCTGATACATGTACATATATTACTATCAGTGTATCTTCAATAATATTACAAAGAGGAAAAGTTTGATTTTTTGTTTGTTTGATATGAATAGGCTCCAAAACTAACAAATTCTACAATATCCTTGATGAATAGGCTTTATAACATTATTCTATGGTAGCGAAGCTGCACAAAACAGCTAGTATTAAAATTAATTGTTATAAGCTTCATATACTGAAATTTTATAAAATTTACAAAAAGGTGAATTTATATAATAGTTCATAACTTACTGAAGAAATTAAAAAGAGATCCCGGCTTCATAAGGGTAGTTGGATGAGATTTTCAACAAAGCACAGGCCTTCTTATACTGAGCCTTTATAGTTTCGGCCATTTTGACTATATCATGGTCCTCAGAATTAGTCCTCGGGAACTCATTTATAAGGTCCTTTACTCTGTTTAGTTGTTTTATTGTTTTTTCTGGATATTCTGTGCCTGCTTCACTTAGTTTTAAATGATAACTCACTGTGCCTAAGTAGTAACCTAAAATAAAAATATAAGTTTATGGAAGTTAGTTTTTTAAATTATATTTATATTCATTATTATAAATATTTTAAATTGGAGTATACTTTCGATAATAACAAAATTGTTGTTTTTATACGAATAAGGAACTATAAATCGTTTTCTGAACACAAATCAACATGAAAAAAACAAACTTGTAGCCCAGTAAACTGCACAAGTTATAAGTTAACATACCTAATTCCCTGCCTAACTGAACACCTCTGTGATATCCTAAGTGGAAACCTTCAGGGTTCCCAGATTCTAGACCAGCTTGGAAACCTTCTTGGTAACTCTCCCGTTCCTGAGCATCTTCGCTCATAACAATGTCATCGAGGACGTCATTGAAGTCTCTTTCTACAGCCATTTACAGGAAAACACTTAAGTAAATTCGTTTTGTTTAAAGTTGTATAACTTTCATACATTAACTTGTAAGATCGTAATAAAGTTATAACTTAGATATAACCTCACAAACTCACATTTGTCAACTTATGTGAACATAACAAAAACCTGTCATCTACTCATCCGTCAACATAACATGATCTATCAAAAATCTGTTGAATTTTTAAAACTGTCAAAATGCAAAATATAGTATATACTTTATTTTTTTTATATATATATTTTGCACAGATAATGAAAGCTGCAGACCCTTAATTAATAAAAAGATATTTTAGCTTTATTGTTTTGCTAAAGGAAAACATGATGTGATGGTTATACAATATTTTAAAATGCGTTTAGATTATTTAAAAAAAATTATAAACTCTGGAATATTAACGTTCCATTAGTAAAGTGACTTAACTTGCCTCTATTTAATATGGGTTCCAAAGGATAATGTATAATTATCATAGTAAAACTATGGCTAGTCACCACTAAAAAAATAATTACGCATAGGTTGGATTACAAAAACAAATCATGATTATATTGCTTTTTTATTAATAACGTTATCACTCCTTAGGGCTGGCAAAGGCTGGAATTAAAATATTGTTTAATATTATATTTTTTTATGTCAATGTTAATACGGAAACTAATAAGAATATGAACGGATTTTATGGACAGATTTATTGGAAAATGAATGGTTAAATATTTTTATTTAAAGTCTTATAACATGCTCAAGAAATAAAATTCAAAGTAGTAAGTAAATTGGGTAGAAACTAGACGACTGTTTAATTTTGAAGTACACGTGACATACAGAACACGTAAAGTAGACGTGTATAAAACAGTCGACGTGTGTTTGAACAAGAGCAATAAAGACATGAGACTTTAATTCTCCCTGTGGACATTCGTAACCAAACAAACAACAACCCTATGATTCATAAGTAGTTTACGCCATTTAGTAAATCATTGCTCAAGAAATTAAAAAAAAAAACTAAACTGTCATTGTGTCATTGACATACAAAGTAATCAGATTATCAGAATCACCTGATTGTCACTAATAAGTTTATAGAAATAAGAAATTAAATAAAATTTAGTCCAGAGTTCTTAACACAGGTCCGACTTTTTCAATGTAAAATATCTAAAATATAACTTCTGTTTCGTACGTTTTTACTGTTTGAAATATATATAGTTTTTGATTTCAGTGTATAAATTTTTGAAAAGTTAACATGGACAGTAATAGTAGAATAATAACTTTAGCCGAAGTTAAGAAGCATCGTCGTAAGAGCAGCGTTTGGATGGTGATACATGGCGATGTTTATGATGTTACAGCATTCCTTGAGGAGGTAAATATTGAATTTTGGTTGTGTTAATATCATTTTGTTAGAAATTTGAGTTATGTTAGGAAATATAAGTTCTTGACCTAGTATAGCCGTGAAAGTCTAAAAAATAGAAGTAAAAGAAACATTTTGAATAACATGAATGTTTGATTTATTTTTCATTTAGAATTCATTCAAAATCATATATATAATAATGTAAAAATGTAGAATAAGTTATTGCTGTTCAAATTACATATACAAATTAAAATAATATTATTTTTTCATTTAATTAGAAATTTAAATAAAGGTTCTATTCAAACCAAAGAATTCATAAAAGTCTAGCATCGCCCTGCAGTTTCACTTATACAACAATTGATCCCATGGGAATTCCGAGATTAAAAGTAGCCTTTGTGTTATTCTAGATCTTGTTACCTACATGTATGCCCAGTTTGATACAATTCTGTTAAATAGTTTTTGCGTGACAGAGTAACAAACATACATCCTCACCAAACTTTTGCATTTATAACATTAGTAGGGTAACATTGTCTCATTTTATTCTTTAGCATCCTGGCGGAGAGGAATCACTAATGGAAGTGGCAGGACAAGATGGCACACAAGGCTTTGAAGATGTTGGACACAGTGATGATGCCAGGTAATCATGATTTTTACCAAATAAAAATTACTTAGTATTTTCTTGGTTTGTTTTAATGTGAGTACTTTCCATATTAAATAAAATACTTTTTAAAGGATTTTAAACGAACTTTAAAAAAATAGGGCTAATAAACCGAGATATAATCCTTTAAAAAGTATTTTATTTAAAAATTACTTGCACATATTAATTAAGATACAAATATTATTTGATAAAAAAAATGTTTATTATGGAAATAAGTGAAATTTTCATTTTTATGATTTTTTATATCATTCCTGTTAGAGGGACCTCAGAGTACATATTTTAAGTATGTGTGTGATGCTTGCAATTGGTGACTAATTTTTAAACTTTTCATGGACCATTTTTTTGCCTACCGCAGAGGTCCTAAGACCATTTGTTGGTAACTAAAAACTCAACTGAAAAATAATTTCTTGTAAAAACAGAATAAAACAAAGCATTGACAGGGTTAAATAAATCAAAAAATATGATTTTCAATAAAATTTTTATAATATTTTCAGAGAATTATTGAAGAAATACAAAATTGGAACACTGCCCCCAGAAGAAAAGACAGCCTTTATTGATAGCTGGTAAGTTTTTTTTTTATGTTACAATGTTTTTAAATAGGATGTTATTTAAGAAAATCTTGAAAATAATCCTTGGTAAAGGTAAAAGGATCATAATTTGTTTCTTTTTAAAAAATTTAAGAGCTAAATGAAAAAAATATTAATGGTATAAAAGTTATTGAGAAGGATTATAAATCTTTACGTAAAAGTTAAAACCCATAAGTATCAAACCTTCTTGATTATGTCTTGTAAAAAGTTATAGATCTGAAAGATTTTGACATTTGATATCAAGAATTCAAACAAAATTTTAACCAACAAATTTTAAAGTTCCTAATTGTTTAAACCACAACACAATATTACAAGAATTATAAAAAAAATTGCTGTGTTTAAGTGTGAGAGATAATATTAAATGTAATGTATAAATTTATGTTCTATACATATTCAAACAGAGGAAACTTGGAACAAATTAGTTTATTTTTGTTATTATACAGTGACTAACAATAACATCATCCTGTCATCCTTTTATTTATAGAAGTTGTGTCAAAAATATTTGATATTTAATAAAAAATCAAAGGATGCACCTTGATGTTATTGTATGAAACTCAGCCTCATACATCTAAATAATTTTCTTTTTTAAAACTTAATTTTCAGTTGCAAACTGAAGAAAGAAAAGAGGTTAATTTATTTTCTTTTATTTAGATTTATTATTATAGTATCATTAGTTATTTTCGCTCATTTTTATTACCTACACTTCTTGCAAATAATTCTTTATATGTTTTTATATTTTTATTGTCTATTAACTTAAATGAAATGGCGTAGTGTGGAAAAAATTCTCTAACATAGTTCAAAAATAATCAGTTTAAAATTAAAATACTATCCTAGAAATTTAGGAATCGTTTACATCTAGGATTTAAGTAGATGATTGTCATTAGTAATCATGAATTAATAAGAAGGAAGAAACATAGTTGAATAATATTGTATAGTTGTTGCCTATAAAGTATTAGATGAAATATTTAATTATAATAATAAAATATTCAATTTTAAGATAACATAGAAGATAATATTAAATGTCTTTTTGACAGTTCACGAAGTAGTTCACAATGTTCCATGTGCTCAGCCAGAAGGTTATTAATTTTTATTTATTTTTTTATTTTCTTTTTTAATTTTTATTCGACCAACTTTTTTTCACATTCAGTTGTCCAAGTTTACCAAAAATGGATAAACATGAAAAAACTTGGAGAACATTTGACGGATCGCCCGACAGGTCTCTAGATTTGTCTATGGATTTTATTTTTTTTATGGAACACTTACTAATTGAATAAATGTAACAGTAAACCGCTTGAAAAGAAAGTTGAGATTTCGGCGCCCCCCACACCGAGGGCTGAAAGGAGGGTACAGTCGATAGTAGTACCACGTGAAAGGTTATTTTTTATCTATTTTTGATGTATTTTTTTATTAAGTAAGATTAAAAAAAATCAATAAATTTAAAGTTAGGAGCCCATTAGTGTCTAATTTCTTGAAAATTACATGCTATATGCATCTATTTTTATTTTTGATATTACATAAAAAAGATACTCCATTTGATTATCTTCCAAATATACCTACTTTTTTATTTTTATTCTTATTGAGCTCTTATATGAGCTTAATCGCAATGTGATTATGTCGTTCTCATAATTATTAGAAAGCTTAAAATTTTCTTTAACTTGGTCACTTTTCAAAGACTTTTTGTTAATTTAAAACTTCAAGTTCAAAAATGTAATATTTTTATTTTTCTTTTCCAAAGACGACCCGGTCCACCCTGTGGAAGGTTACTAAATTACTATTTTAGTAGCTTACTGTAGCTAAGTAGTGGTTTGTTTGGTAGGTGTAGGCATCGACGGCGCCCACCCCCTCCACCAGAGAGGTTAGTTTTGGTAAACTTGTGAAACTTTTTGAGAAAAGAGAACTTAATATATGAGCTGAGAATCTATGTAACTTTTGTGAGTACAATAATTAGCCTATTTTGTGGATACCTTATGAATTAATCTTAGTTTCACGGTCACAACACTACGCAACAGGTTGCTCTGTATCGATGTGAGTTATTTTATTAGATTTGTTGTAAAATATTGTTTTATTGAATATTTAGATGTTGGAATGGATTTCTAATAGAACAGAAGAATCTATACAAACTTGAAGATAGGAAAATTTAGTTAATCAAAGTATTATTTAATTTAGTTTTTGTAGTAGGTAAATACAATTTCTTATAGACTTTGTAATGGTATTTTATGAACTTTTATAATTAGATTAAATTAATTTAAAAAATTAAGGTACTTATAAACTTAGTTAACTAACTAATATGCAGCGGACATAAAAATAAATCACCATGTATTTACATGAACGAGAGAACGAAAAACAAACAAGGTTACGAAATTTTTATTAAAGTCATATAAGATTCTTGTGCTATTGCAAACATTTGACTTGCTCAAATATAATGGATACAACTTTACAAGAAAATTCTGTCCTAATTTATTAAATTAAACTTTTTAAATTCGAACGATTGTTTCTTGTTCGGAAATGTGTTCTATTTCAGAAAACAAAAAAAAAGTTTTTTCTATTTTTGAGTGTTAGAAAGTCAGTTCTTTTTTTTGGCTAAAATATCGCACACTGAGAACGAAAGTGACTTAATACGAAATTCGTGTTTTTTGGGAATCGTCAAAATAGTGTTCGCAATTAACAGATCTATCTACAAATCATGTCATAATTTGTTCACATGCAAAGTTCTTTACGATATTATATTTTTATATCATTCTACATGATATCTTCCATCGATGTAATAAAGAAAAACACACTGAAATTACTTTAAAATAATTAAAAATATTTTTTGAAAATCACCATCAAATATTGTGTCACTTTAGTACTCAACATTTGCAAATATGTTTGACCTATTCTTGAATGTGGCACTTTATCATTTTTTTATTAATCATGCAGTCCGTCTTTATCACAATTATGTCGATTTAATACTATAATATTTGAGAAAAGTAGGACAATTAAGCCAAATAGAGCATGAAATAAAATAAAATTTTTTGAATAAAGTAGTTACTATTAAAGGAAAAATATAAATAAAGTAAAGACGAAACATATTTAATATATTTTACATCACCAGGTACACTTTCAATGTATTATTAATATATAATTTTGTTAAGAAAAATAGAGACTCTTTGTTTAATTTTTAATGATCTAAATCCTAAATTTTTGTTACTTACATTATTATAGGCAATTCTTTTACTCTTATTCTATTATACATATTTATTTTACGAGTGCAATTAAATGAAACACAATGAAATAACCATCAACGCCGTGTAGTGCCGTGCCATTCAGAATAGCAAACACCCCATGTGGGGGCCACCTGCCAAGCGTGGCGAGTATTGGCAAAAAAACCCCTAAGATAGCCCTTACAAGACTTAAAAAAAATTTCAGCATTAAAGAAGGCTAATCACGGGCTCCTAGTCCCCGGCAGCCCGGCTGATCATGGCACCGATAGCAGCCATGGTATCGGCGGGGAAAGGGGTGCTAAGAATCACAAGCAGGGATCCGGCTACTACTATGGACAACCCCATAACCCCTGGCGCTGGTACACTGCACGCACGTAGGTGATCGACGAAAAGATTGTTGAGCTGGAAGAGGAATTGAGTAAATTACGATAGGACGTGATTGGCTTATAAGTATGGTGGAGTTGGGCTTACCATCCACGAATCCCTTGTCAACAACATCGTTACCATCGAAAGTGTATGTGGAATACCTTATACTTAGAATATTGCAAGTATATTCGATGAAGATCATACAGATTTACGCGCTTACCTCGGCACACCCAGATAAAGAAGTGGAAGGAATGTATGAGGTTATTAGTAGAGCCATACATACCCCGAGGACGCACTTTAATGTTGTAATTGGGGATTTTAACGACAGGTTGGGAAAGAGAGGCGAAGATGAGCTGAGGGAGGGGAAAACACAAACCTGGTATTGGGCAGTGCAATCCAAGGTCGAAAAAGCAGGCTTAGTTTATGGAAATGAAAGGACTCTTTATGATAAATTCTTTTTTACAGAAGCTACTACAGAAAATGGACCTGGATATGCCTCGATGGTAAGCGAAATATGAGATAGACTTCATAAGACTACAATAAACAATATCTCCGAGGTATACAAGGTTAAAACCGGAAGTGATTACCGAATGGTAAGAGGCATATTGAATGTAAACATAAAATTCGAATTATCCCAATTGATGAAGTCTACGTGACTGTTGCGCGCCCAGATAAATAAGCCCAAGAGCTTTTCGTTCGAGTTACAACATCGCTTCTCATAAACCTTGACGTATTGGACTATATAAATGACAGGCTCGTGGAAACTATCCAGTCATTTGGGCTCTAATAATACAAAACTCACCGTGAGGAAAATCCACAAAAACTCCGGCAGAGAACTATGGCCGACCGACGCACTATGCCACTTCAGACCTTAGAAGATGCTGATTCATATAAGTGGCCCAATAGACAAATATCAAAGTCCTTGCGATCCGCTCCTTCAATGCAAAGAGTACTGAAGAAGCGATACGGAATAAAGGCAAAGTTTTCGCAACAGACGTGTCTATTGGGCAAGTCCGGTTGACGAAGCTGAATATAGAGGATGGCATAGTAGCGTTAACCAAGCTAGTGTTAAGAGAGATCCAGAGATTCTACAGGCAGCTTTATACCCTTTATAATTTAATTCCGAGTAGCGATGGGCAGGCATACGTGTGTCAACACATCACTTCTACCCGTGGGTGTTGTAAGAGGTGACAGAGGGTTATACTGCTGCATAACATCTTCAGCATTAAAAGAGTGGGAGCTAAACATTGCACGATTGGGTGAAGCTTGCACCGGTGAAATTATCACCCCTCCGACAGAAGATAGGTGTAAAGCAGTATGTTACAGTATGCACTGTGTTTCGTACGGTGAGCGGGTGTCCGGAGGCCCGTATTTCCCATCCCGTACCTCTGCCATTCTATTCTATATTCTATCCTCTCCCAACTTCCCATGATTAATCCTCTATATAAGTAACGACTTATATACTCGTTACTACTTATCTTCTTTTAAGCCGGCAAGGCATCTGCGACACTTTGATTAGCTGCAATCACTAACTTAACATCAGGTCGAGAGCATGCTCCGTTTGCCTGCTCTATGATAATAAAAACATCTTAGTTGCCAAGCCTGTCATAAGTCCGGCGAAGATATCCCGGATATAATTCTTTACGAGTTTGGGATGACTCTCAAATAAATTAAAACCAACAAGGCGCCGGGTGAGGATGGATTGCTCAGAGTGCTCCAGGGGTTGTTTACTTCTGCTTTGCTCGACGGCAAAACGCCAGAAGTTTGGAGCAGAAGGGTTGTGGTTCCATTTTTGAATAAGGAAGACTTTTGCCTTCTGAAGTACTTTATACCCATGTCACTCCTGAGTAATGTTAATAAGTTGTTTTCGAGGATCGTCACAAATCGTCTCGAACGCAGGTTTGATGACTTCCTGCCTCCTGAGCAAGGTGGTTTTCGAAGAAGTTTGATCACTATAATACCACATTTAGATGCTGCTCATTAATCACCACATGTTTAGTTCATCTTTATCATTTTTTTGAACAATTTGTAAAATAAAATTAGCTTTTCGCTTCATTTTAAACCTTTCTAATAATGACCTAAACATAAATATTTAAAAACGTTAACTTTCAAACAATGACATAAAGTTCAATACGACATAATATTATCGCATCAAAATATTATTAAAATGGCACATTTTTAATAAATACACTTACATAAAGACACCATTTAATAAAGTACAGACATAATTTGAAATATGTCGTTGCATTTCGATTGCTTCATAATACAAAAATGACATAAATCGACTTAAGTCAAAACCAAATAGACTGCATTTAGTGCGTAAGTGACCTAATACAAACAACGGTCATTTTAAGATTAGAACATTCACAAAATATTTACTTACTTTTTGGTAAAATAACGCCGCACTCAGCATTGAGTCACATTAAAATTGAAATACAAAGGTCTTAGCGTCGTCAGTGTCGAAAAATCTCTGAATAGGTCACTGTTTTAGCGGGGAGAGGTAAGAAATACGCGAAATATAAAGAGACCCAAAACGCCTGTTTTTCCTTTTCCAGGTGGAATTTGACAATTTTTGATTTACTAGACGATAGAATACCTTATTGTGAGTCGTTTTATGAATATAACTCATTTTACCAAAATTTTGAATTAGGTCACTTTCGTTCTCAGTGTGCGATATATTTTTACATTTTTAGTGATCTGTTAGGTTATCACATCGCAGAGATTATTCTGTTGATTATCGAGGAGTTCCCTGGAATATCTACCAAATTTCTATAAGACACTACTCTTTCGAATGCAAAAAGATCTTTCCAAATCGGTCTATAATTGCCGGAGATCTGTGATAACATACATAGTAAATACGGTAGAACTTAGAACCTCCTCCTTTTTTTGATTTCGGTTAAAAAAATAAACACGCAAATCTTGGTCTGTACACTTTTGTTTCTTTAATTTCAGTTCAAATTTGAAATGGGCGGTGTTGGCGCTGGCTGGAGCGATAGTGATAGGATTCGTACTCAAGAAATACCTCAGCAAATAATGTATACTAAGTCCAGACAACGGGTCCAACATTCATCTCGAAGAGCAAGAACAATATGTACAAATTATTATAATTTTTGTTTATAATAACTTATGTAGCGGGAAGCAGTGTAAATATTTTAATCGCATTATAGACCAAGGCAATAGCTGTGTTTTAATTTTTTGTATACTTACAAACAATTTTAACAAACTTGTTACTATGAAACAACCCTAAAGTGTATAACAATTAACAATGTAATATGCCGTAGAAAAACTATATGTATTATATTAATACTGGCGATGTTTTAATACGTTTGCATTTTAATCTTTGATATCAAAGTATTAAATATTGTTGATTTTGAGCATTTTATGAAGTACAATAATTTATTTGTAGTTAATAAAGAAGGGAAACTATGTGTTTTGTTTTATTTTCCTTAATTCGGGTAAATAAAAGAGGTAAGCTTTTTAAGGTAATTTTTATTTGTTTGTATAAAAATAAAACAATTTATAAATATCTATTTCTTATAAACTTTTTGGCCATAATTCAACGATAAAAATCACTTAATGCTAATAAAAGAGCACGCAAAATCAAACAAAGGTAAGAAAGATAAGTATAAAGAAAGATTATAAATTGTACTAAATAAAGTTAACCGACTATTTTCAATATATTGGATATCGTCAGGTATAATTTCAATGATTTTTTTTTAAAACCGAATTTATGTACGCACACATTAACATATATAAAACTTTCAAGTAAAATTGATTAAATTTTTTTCTACGCTAATCTTAATAAAAATGCTAGTAATACAGTAAAAATGCATATAACAATATTGCTAAAGTTCGTAGGTGCACTTGAGGGTGTCTCCAATTTGGCGGCGTAGGAAATGGCGTGGAATACGTAATGTTGCTCGTGAACGTTGTGGAATAAATGCGCGTATGGACCTGAAAGAAGAAACATTTGTTAATTAATGAATAATAAGGGGCTTGAAATACTCATGAAGTATTTAAATTTTAATATCACGCTATTCGATCATATTGTCTATGGGCGTGTAGGGTTGCCCTATCTTATAGTAATGTACTCCTAGTGCGCATAAATATTTTATTATAACAAGAGGATTCAAGGGATATGCATCCCTTGTCATCAATTATATTTACACAAATAAAATAAATTAGTTGTTAAAATATTGTGTAAATATAATTTGCGACAATTGCTACGCGTAATGATTTTTATTATCCTTTTAATAAAAGAGGGAGCAAATCACATGATGGAACATTATTGGATAGGTTATTTATACTTTAGCAAGGTTATAGGTACTTTAGTAAGGGGCGTCCGAATACCAGTGCTATTGGTGACGATGATAGAATTGTATTAGCTGTGACGATCTCTTTTTGTCTTCACTATCAGTGTATTTGTTTAAGTTCATGTAAGATTGTTTTTTGGTGGAACAATAAAATTTATTTTATTTTGAAATATTTGCAAAAAATCCTAGTTTAGGTGAGGTGGCGACAGCGTTGCCAATGTCTTTATTCGCAATCAAAGTGAAATACCCCAAAGTGGGGAAAAATATGACCCAAAATATTATATTTCCCACAAACCATTCCCCAGTCGAATTGAAATTACCCACAAATCGGGGAATTCCCTGCACATTGACCACTCTAGGTGGTGATTACATTTTAATTAAATTTTTCTTACCTCTAGCATACACAGCCACATCCCCCCCTCCATGTAGATTCTCATCAGTCACCACAGCCGCAGCCTGTTCATACATGTAGCTCTTGGTGTCTTCCGTGTCAGGGTCTTTCCTCACCACCCTGGTCTGATTGTCCACCATCACACCTTCGTACTTCAAGGAGCCTGGTCCTCCGATACCGTAGGTGAGGGTTGTGTAGTTGAGGCCGTCGAATTTTGAAGGGCCAGTTGTACCTGTAGAAAATAAAAATAAATACCAGGCACCGAATAGCCCGAAAATAGAGGGAGCCGTTTTAATGCGATATCTTTTCTAAGTTTGTCTTAACCATACTGACTTTTTATTAAAAGGCTAGCTGAGCTCCGTGGTTTCGACAACGTATATATCACGTTTTCGTAGGATCTTCGGAATAAAAACTAACCTATGCCATTCCTGGGGTTTCAAAGAATCTCTGTACAAAATTTCGGAGCCTATTCCATATAAACAAACAAATAAATGTTGTTATATTAATATATATGTATTTAAAAAGCTATGTCATGTTTAAAGATATCACATGAAGCCTGATCAAAGACGAAAATAAAAAACATCAAAAAAAGGAAACTCCGTAACTAGTGAACTTAATTTAACTTAATCATTCTTAAGACCTCCCTGACTCCGAATAATAGCTCCCCTGACCGATTTCGGCCATGGTGGCCTATCTCGACAGAGACTAGCCAGCTGCGCAGGAGATATTATAGTGCGCAAGTGTACGCGCGAACACAGGTGCAAACTCTTTTCCTTTTACTCTCATAACCCGATGGGGGCAGACCAACACTCGCGGAGAGAGATCAGGCGCAGGACCGACAAGACACGTGCTCTCCGAGGCACGAGGGTGCTCCAACACCGCCAACTGAACGGACTCAGGGCTGTAACTATGATTTCTTTGTCACAAAAATCCTAATAACATTTGTTTTGGCCCCACCCGGGAATCGAACCCGGGACCCCTCGATCTGTAGACAAAGATGCAACCACTAGACCAACGAGGCAGTCTCACGTATTACATAGAACACGTAACGAAGATACAATTTCTGTTGATGCATGGTGATTGTACGTCATAGAAACGATTCCATTGAATCGTCAGTTACAATGTGTGTGTGATCATGACTACCGTAGTCTTCAGTGAATACTCACCAAAAATATCGGACCCTCTATCAGGATACCCATTAATGTTCATAGTATGAGTGTGGTCTGACGTCACCACAACCAAGGTATCTTCCTCGCTGGTCATGTCAACGGCCACTGATACCGCTTCTTCCATAGCAATGGCTTCATCGACTGCTGTTCTGGCTCTACCGCGGTGGTGCGCCATGTCTATGTTACCACCCTCTACCTAGAATTGAGGAGTTGACTCATATCAATGTGATCGGAATACTGGGTCAAGTCTTCTAACGGCCATTTTCAATAATGTATCAATGATTATGGATACATTGTTATGTCAGATTATACGACAATAGATAGACAAAAGTCATAGCAAATGTATCCGTCGTTAGGATATTAAAATCAAACTAAGGGCAAATAGATAGATTGCTCTGACTTTAGTAAGCAAAACAAGGGATAGATAGAATATTGAAAACGGCCGTAATTCTGCTAATATAAAAATGCCAAAATCGCGTCTCGATTGGATCGTTTTGGCATTATTTGACAGATTTGGTATTCTGTTAACTATTTAAGACCAATGGTACATCATGACATACGAACGAAATACTATTCGATTGCCATTGGGCAATTTAGTATTCTTCTATTCAATCGTCTAATAATAATAGTAAATGTCCATTACAACTCCATTACGATACTATCAAGATTATGTTTAAGCAGAACACTTGAATCGTAATTGTCTGAAATTTTATTTAAATAGCAGAATTGAGGCCCAGACCTCTGTATGAAACACAGTGCAATACTGCTTCACGCCGATCTTCTGCTTGGGGGTAGTAATTTCACCGATACGAGCTTCGCCCAACCGTGCAATGCGCGGCTCCCATTCTTTTATTGCTGAAGATGTTAAGCAGCAGAATTACCCTCTGTCGCCTCTCACGACACGCATAGAAATGGGGTGGCAACACATGCATTCTATTCCTGACACCACAGGAATAAAGGTCAGTTATAGTGTTTTACCTTTATAAATCGGAAGAAACCTTTTGGATTTTTTGTAGACATTGAAACTATATTCTTCAAAAAATAACAGCAATATATAATATTAACTCTAGGGAGGTCCAGACAGCATTTAAAGAATACAGGTATACCTCAATATCCTTATTATTGCGTCACAGTATATCTACAAATAACATGAGTAATTTTATGTTTGTCTAACTTCGTAACCTTCCGTTTTAAGTTTGTTACTTACCATGAGGAAAAATCCCTTCTTGTTTTTCTTAAGCACTTTAATGGCCGCTTCTGTCATTTCTACGATAGACGGTGGGCCCTCAGGACTCCTGTCTCTCTCAAACTCATAGGGCATATGCGCATTGGAGAAAATTCCTGAAAAAATATCATGAATGTTGTCTTTATCTGTAAAAATCTCTTCTAATATTATAAACCGCTGGATCGATTTGCATGAAATTTTGTTCGACGATAGTTTGAGATCCTGCAAAGGGAGTATAATAAGTTTTATCCCGGAAATCTTAATATTCATATTATAATATTGTAAATTATTGTGTTGCCTTTTACGTTAAAATACTGACCAAGGATCCAATTTCGTTGAAGTTAAACATTAAAGAATAATGAACAATAAATGATGAACAATATTTTTTATTAGGCACTATTTTGACAAAATTACACCTTCTACAATTAATATAGGTATTTTGCGTTTAATCTAACCTCTTACACTTAACTCACCTAACAAATAATCAGTATTGTCCACATCAACATTCTTCAATTCCTTAGTATTGGACACTACACTATACTTCATCCCCCGGGTTTCTTTATCATCCTTGTACTGCTGGATGAGGTCCCGTCCATCAGCTCTGGAACAGCCCCAGGCGCTGATAGGGTCTGAGGGCGTGCCAGTTGCGTTGGGGACCAGACCTTGACGTCCACCACCTAATATTACCTAATTGACGTGTAAAATTCTGTATCAAGTGAGTTTTACACTTCGGCTATGTTTGGTGAGTCGACTAACTAGGTTTAAAGTATTTTTAATTTTATTTTAACACCAACCATACATGTAGAGTACATATAAAGGAAAGAAATAATGCATCTACAATTTGTGGTCCTCCACATGATTTCTCTCCTTCTGATTTCTGTGGCATGTTACCGTGGCACTTCCATTCTTCACAGACACGTTATTCAATGTGTGAGTTTACTACACTCACATTAAAGTCCACCCTGAACCAGCCCTTGCCAGTTGCCGTGCAATACCCTTATATAACGCGCAGTCTTATACTTACGTTCAAGTCCCTCCCCGGCCAGTCCTCTACTAGTTGCCTTGCGATGTTCTTGCAGGGTGACTTCTGCGGGGCGACTTCTATGGCTTATTATCATCGCACTCCCTTTTCCCTGCGTTATGCAATGTGTATGCTTACTATACTTACGTTCAAGTCCTTCCCCGGCCAGTCCTCTACCAGTTGCCTGGCTATGTCCTTACATGGGGAGTTCTGCGGCATATTACCATCGCACTCCCTTCTCCCTGTTATGCAATATGTATGCTTACTGTACTTACGTTCAAGTCCTTCCCTGGCCAGTCCTCCACCAGTTGCCTAGCTATGTCCTTGCATGGTGAGTTCTGTGGCATGGCGCTATCACACTCCCATTGCCTGCTTGCACTGTGAGCATATATCGGCCCAGGGGTAGCGTGTGTCACTCGCATTGTTGTTACGAAACCTGTTGTATTAAGGTCCATTTCAAAATTGTTTAGTAGGATCGTATAGATTGTCCATATTTTCGTTATTTCTTTTTCCAATATTAACATGAGATAATGTAATAATATATAGAAAAAGGGAGAGATGTTTTACCTGTTACGTGATTTTTCGGGATTTAATATCCTGATATTGTTGGTTTCTTTATGTTGTGTTTTGCGATTATAGTTATAAAATCGGTCCAGTAGTTCTTGAGCCTATTCATTACAAACAAACAAAGTTTTCCTCTTTATATTAGTGTAGATAATGGAGAATGTTACTAGGTATGCCAAATAGGTTGAAAGTTTGTTACAGTATAGCTT
>LQNK01002825.1:38627-49237 GCA_001586405.1 Phoebis sennae | reverse complement strand
TGATTATATTACATGAAAACTGTGAACGTGCTTAACAGCAATGCGTGCTTCGGGAAGCACTATGCGCGTTCTTCCTGGAAATCCCAGGGACCTTCATTTCTTGTGCAGACGAGGCCACCATGGGGTTTTAGTCAGTAGGAGGTTGTATCCATGTAGGATTTCCTCACGTTAAGAAATGCTGTATCTCATAAGGAACACCGAAGCCAGTTAACTATAGAGGTAGGTAACTAAATGTCAAAAACGCTATCTATATAAATTTCTCGTACCTATCCACCAATTAAGTTGCAAAATCCGTTATCCAACCCCATACAATCATCGCAAATACTGAGTCGCGGATGCAAGTCGTTTGTGAATGATAGCGTATTGTTGTAGAATAGGACACGAAAGTAACGGTTTATATCGTTATTCTATTTGTTAATTGTAATGCTTATTTATTTTATTAAAATTGTTAGAAACGAATGTTTGATTAAACTTTGTATGATGTATTATGTTATTAACTAAGAATCCATTTTTAAACCGACTTTTTAAAAAAAGGAGGAGGTTATCAATTCGACCGTATTTTATTTTTTATTTTTTTATGTATGTTATCGCATATCTCCGGCGTTTATGGACCGATTCGATAGAGTAGAGTTCCAGTGTGGTCCCATAGAAATTTGGTTGAAGTCTGATCAACCATGTGGAAGATATTCCAGGGAACTCGTCGAAAATCAACAGAATAAGCTCTGCGGTTAAGGTTTTATGATGTGTATACCAGCTGAATTGTGACTGGATGATTTAATTACCCTTCAAAGGGCACTAAAAAGGTAAAATAATAATTTTTGCCAAAAATTAGAACTGATTTCCTCACTTTAAAAAGTAGAAAATAAATTTTATTTCATTTTTGTTGAAATCTATACAAAGTCGGCGCGTTTATCTATTTTCAATTTAACAAGACTTTGAATAAAAATTACAAATTAGTTTGGCTAGTTGACCAATTTATAACGGGGCTAGTTGTTCAACCTACATATATATATAAAAGTCAAAGGTAGCTGACTGACTGACATAGTGATCTTGATAGATCAGCACACCCCAAACCTCTTGACGGGTCAGGCTGAAATTCGGCATACAGGTAGATGCTATGACGTAGGCATCCGGTAAGAAAGTTTTTTGATCAAATCCCATGGGGACGGGGAAAACTAAGCAGCGAGTAATACATTTGATGTGAAATTGAAACCAATAGGTATTAACAAAAATCAAATCACCGAAATATACCAAATCACAATCAATCCACGGTCGAATTTGATATACAATTGTCAATATAAGAAAAAAAATACAAAACAAATCCCGTACTATGATGATCCAATTAACCTTGTAGATAAGTAAAATTCTAGAAGTAGTTGACTCATGTCTAATTTCGCATAATAAATTAATATCACCTACAGTTTTTAGCTTGCAAATACATATTTCATCGATTTTAATCATTAAAATCGTAAGATTATTAAAAAATGTATTTTTACCAATAAACTTGGAATGTCAAAAACGCTATCGGCCATATAGGCCATTGAAATGTTACATTTTTTCGGCCTAACCTTGCATTTCTCAGAGGACGCAATTTTTTTTTTATAGATGTCTAGAGGGGGTTAGTGAAAGCTTAAATCCTAGTTTGTGGGGTTGCAACCCTTGTCTCTCAGCCGCCATCTTGGGAAAAGGGATGCATACGATTTTTACAGTTTATCTGACAAACTATAGGTCTTTCAAAAGAATGAAATAAATAAACTAAAAGAAGTGGAGTTAGGCGGGATGCTGCGATGTACACAATTATATCTTATATATTATATAAAAGAAAGTCGTGTTAGTTACTCCACTTATAACTCAAGAACGGCTGAACCGATTTAGCTGATAATTCGTAGGCAGAAGGCTTAGGACCAGGAGAACGACATAGGATACTTTTAATTCCGGAAATCCCACGGGATCGGGCTATATACGCGGGCGAAACCGCGGGGCACAGCTAGCAGTAGATAGATTAGGATTTGATCCTGAAAGCCCATTTCAAATATTCAGTCAGTATTTGCTTGTAAATGATGGTTTATAATTAAATGCATAGCTAGCGTATTCACACGTTCTAAAATTAGTTAAATTGCATTTATTCGGTTATTTAAATTAGTTCAATTGCATTTTTCGTGTCAAAAAAATATTGTATTTTGTTTTTGATCCTACTACTATTATAATGGCGAAAGTTTGTAAGTATGGATGTATGGATGTTTGTTACTCTTTCACGCAAAAACTACTGAACCGATCATGATGAAACTTGGTACACATATAGATAAGGGTTCAGAATAACATATAGGCTACTTTTAATCCCGGAGTTGTCATTTAATCAGAAGTTACGCGGGTGAAACCACGGGGTACAGCTAGTATAGATATATAATCATTTAAGACCAAATAAAAAAAGACTTCAAATATTTTGGTGTCAAGTATGAGAGTTATTCTAAAATTTTGAATAAAACAACCAATTAATTCAGGATTGACAACATGTATTATTTCAAAAAATGCAGGCAAGTATTAAACGTTGGTTTAGACCATCAACCATTTCAAACAATCATTGTTTCAAAGTTAAGACTTCTTTGCCTAGTAATAGTTGGATCGAAATTAATTCCGTAACGCCTTTGAGCATGTTGCACTGAAAAGTCTCAAAGGTATTTTGCTACTATTAAACCAAGGTAAAAAATTAACAAATATAACATGATATTGCTAATTATTATGTTAAAGTTGAAAAAATGTATAAAGTCATAAAAATATTATAAAAATATTGTTATGAATTTATATATTTTTACGAAACCTTAAAAATCTATAAAATAGTTTTTAGTGTTGAGTACTGTATTTATCACTCTCTATTTAAAAGATAATGACAACCTATCTCACCAAACATGTGTTTGCCTTTATTTTACATTATAATTCTGCCTATACATTAACAAGGTGTTTAACCACATATAACTCATTTTAGAAGTAATCCTTTTGAACTATCTATCTTAGCGATAGAAAGGAACTATAGGTTCCTTCAATGGCTTCACTAGTTTCGATTCTGATATGATGAATTAAATAGGCGTTGATGAAAATAATTGTACACGTATATTCTCTGTCCAGTTGGTGCAATAAAAAACAAGGAGATAAGCCTAGATCTGGCTCTGATTACTTCAAAAATATCGAATTAATTTTACGTGAACATTAAAAAGTAAGTTGACATTTTTGTTTACAACATTTTATGGTTATTTGTAAGTAGTCCAATTATTTGGTTGTTTTACCTGCAAAGTTTTCCGGGAGTTTTGAAAATTGGTCAATTTATAGTTTTCGGTATGCTCTTCGAATTTCAACGTTGCCACCTCGTACCCCCTCCGCTCGCGCCGCCATATTGAAAAAATGGTGTCTAAAACTGTTTTTTTGAGAATATCTCTTTCCGACGCATTTTACGAAAAATATTTAAGTACAAAATTAAACTAAAAAAAAATCCTACAATTTATGTATTCATGATTTTTTTCATATGGCGCTCGTACGCCAAAAATTATTGATTTGGCGAGAGAAATTATTACTACCTTAATTGTAGAATTTTTTTCTAAAATATGTGATATATAGTTATAAGTAGAAAGTATGAAGAACAACCGCAAGTAATTATGTAAGTAATTATTTGGAATTCGGATTGCAGGTGCATAAATGCTCTATTAACAAACTAAACTGACTAACTGGTTTAGGTTAATAGGAGGTAAAAGTATAATTTATCCGACCCTGATATCATCTATCAATCTGATTGAGACTTTGATTGAATTTCAGACAAGCCTTTTTATATTCTTAACATTACGACAAATTAAAAAACAAATTATGATCTTTTTAAATTTATGATCTTTTTCATTATCCCTATTTATTTTTAATTATCACATTTTCAATTTATTTCTTAGATTATTTTCTTCCAGTTCCGCAATTTATTTTTATTGCATATTATTATGTAAATAATGCTTGTGATACAAACATAGTTTGAAAATTTTCGATCGCACGACCGCTGAGATATTGCATTTCCAACGTTCAAACAGGCTGGGCAGAAATCTCACACTATGCACGCGACGCTCGCGCTGCGAGAATTTTGTAGTCCCAGCGAGTGGAGCTGCGGGCGGATGGCTAGTTATAAATAAACTAGCTTTCCGCCCGCGGCTTCGCACGCGTGTGCTACTAATTTCTGTACTTTTAGAGGCGCACAACAAAAGTTTAAAAAATTACAGCCACAGAACCTGTATTACCTTTTATTATTTTCTATGGAAATAGGTTTGACCAAAATCTCACAGTGCACGCGCCTCTTCAAAAAACATAAAATTGTAGCCCACGCGAGGCAAGCCGCGGGCGGAGAGTTAGTCATTTTTTAAAGTTTTTGAGAATTTATTGAGTGTTTTAACGTCTTAATCCATACGTTTAGAGTATAAAAGGTATGTCCGCAACTGAACCAAAATCTCTCATTGTCACGTGGTATGACATTTTCACGACTTTAGAAGAGTATATCTCAAAAAATAAGTATGTTAGCAAAAAACGCATTTAGAAACCTCTATTTCATTTTTAAAGACCTATCTAATGACACCTCATACAATGATGAACTCGCAAATTTATTTTTTTACCCTCCGTTTACATGTATGGAAAGCCACCCCTAAAATATTTTTTTCAAATAAAATGTAGCCTATAAGTTGCACCTAATCATGGTCTATCAACATGTAAAATTCAATCAAAATCTGTCCAGTAGTTATTGCGTGATTGACGAACATACAAACAGATAAACAGACAAACAGACAAACAGAAAAAAAAATTAACCATGGTTTTGGTATCTATAGAATATACATATTGCATACCAATTACTCTTTTTGAAAAATATTCAATGTACAGAAATGGTTCGGTTACTGTTTTATTATATGTATTGATAGATACATTAGAATCAAAACGTTACAGGTGTACTCTCCTTGAAACCTTACAGCTAAAATAAAAAAGATGATTTAACATTTGCGACACTTTGACGTGACATCATGGGCCTGAACAGAATAACCACAATGATACTTACGTCGTAGTGCATGGGCTCCTTGAAAACAGTCTTGATGTGGAATCCCCTGAGGTCCATCACGACTCTGCCGTGAGCATCCTTAACGATTTCAAATGGCATGACTATATCGATTTCAAGGTTCTCTGAAAACACAAAAATAAAGCCTCATATACTTTAGAACTTCTTAAGGAAATGACCAACATTCTAAAGATATGTCCAAATCTCTCAAAATACGTAATGGACCGCATAAATTTAAGCATTAAGCCTTAATTTTGACAACAGTACACTTAATAAGTCAAATTTCATCCCCACTTCCTTTGGCGGGAATGGTAGTCCGAGATAGGTTCCTCCGGAAGTGTACTGGGAATCCAGTGACAAGTTAGCATGACATATATATAAGTTAACATGTAGTTTATATAATAATATGTACATATGTATTTTTTTAATTTACCACTCTCACCTGGCACTATCAATAATAAGCGAGGGTCTCTGGATGGAATAATAATAGAAATGTAATTAAGTATCCAATTTTTTTATACAAGTTAGATCGTGCGTCGTCGTCGATGCGTCTTGACATTCCACTCGCAGAACATTGAACATAGAGTTGAAAATATTTTGAACATTTACCGCGTCGTATAAACGACTGCAAGCTAATTATATATAATAATACAATCAGTGATAACTTGAAAAAATGGGTGTTTCAAATTAACTATTAATTTTTTTTTCATTGATAATTTAATAAATCTGCTCAAGCCACAAAGTGTCAAATCCTCTAACTTACATTAATATAGCTCCCCTGACCGATTTCGGCCATGGTGGCCTATCTCAACAGAGACTAGCCAGCTGCGCAGGAGATATTATAGTGCGCAAGTGTACGCGCGAACACAGGTGCACTCTCCTATCCTTTTACTCTTAAACTTACATTGGGAGTACTTGAGCGATATTTGCATCACAAATAATAATGTGTAAAATATTCCACTCATGTTTTCCAGCACTGTTCACTCTTACGATACCCAGGAACTTTACTGTCTATATCGATCACGAATGTTCCCTTATATAAGAAAAAAACTGCCCCAATGGACGCACGAACAGTCAAGGTTTCATTTACAAAAAAAAGAACAAAAAAAATATAAATTACACTAGTGACATACATAAATATATTAAAACGTCATAATACCTATAAAACATGAAAGTGGAACACTAAAGATATTAATGTACAGGATGTATTTTTGAAATTTTAAAAAATAAAATAAAACCTAAACTATAAGAAATATCAAAATATGCCGAAGAGTCTCGAGGCCGATTTTGACGGAAATAAAAACTGCATCAATGATCGAACCCAGTTTTAATGCTTAGCTACATTTTTTATGAGCATTCATCATGTGCGTGACTATTTTTTTTTCTTTAAAGATTTTGAAAACAAAGTATATAAAGAATATTGGTTAAATTAAATTGATGATGAGTAGTATTTGAAATAGAGATGACAGATAGTCCCGACAAGACGCATGTTTTCAGTTCCTGAAGATGTTTTCAGAAAGACTGCATTTGCCATTAATAGAGCAATACTTAACCCGATTATAGTCATAGCTGTGTCATATCGTTTGAAGTAGAATTCGGTTATTTACGTTACCCACTGCCCAATCTGAACACCATCAATAAATGTGATTGTCACAGTTATAAAATGTATTTGAATGTAAGCATAAACATGTTTTTAATTCAGAATTACGAATTATATTGTGTAATATGTTTGCGTCATTATCTGCTTCATATTTTTTTTTGTTTTTGCGGAACTTACGGCGCAAGCCATGAACACAAACAATTATAATCCCCACTGAAGTTAAGTAGGTAATAATAAAAGTGGACGGAAAAAGGAGAGATGATGATGCATGCATATTTACTTTTAAGCAAGTACCCCCAATTTCGCTCAAGTGAAGTGAAATGAGATTCGATATGTCCAGCGAAATTACGTCATAGATTAGTGATAATCTTTTTGTGTTCCGTTTCTTTATTATTATCATTCATTTACGATTTCAATTTAAAATAAAATTAAACATTACTTAATTATCGGATTAACTCAGTTATTATTTTTGTATACGTTTATTTGTTAAAATTTTTAAATTTTATAAATTGTGTAAAATCTCACGAAATGGAAATGCTTTAAATTAAAAAAATATATCAATTTTTGCCATGCCACCCGGAGGAAAAGTTGTCTTAATACTGTAGATAGAAAATTTCTCAAAGACAATATTCCGTGATTTTCAAACGGAAGAAAAAAAAATTAAGTTAAAACTGCCTCAAAGTTTTTCAAAAATGAGCTTATTTGCATTAATTTCTTACATTTTGATACATGACTTGGAAAAAATTTTCATGCACAAAATATTTATGAAAAACTCATTACAGTATACTGTTTTTGGTCAAACATTTCATTTCTCACTAATTTCGGTTACTCAACACCATCCCTCATTGGCGCTATGGTCAATTTTAATACTGTAACGGAATATGATTTAGACTTTTCACAGCGGATTCGCAAGTGAATTCGTTTGTGTACTTAACAGAATCGACCTGCAGAAATGAAATGTTCTACTTCTTTTAAATATAGTTCTTTCATTGTGCGTACATTGTGTGTTAATTGGGATGAAAGGAATAAAAAACAAATTTGTATTAGTATTTTGGTTTCGTATAATTTTTGTTTTGTTTTATATACGAAAATGATGGTCTGGTCATTTTCTGACACTTAAATTAATTTATATGTAGATTATGTTTCTGGATAATACGTTCCTGGTTTAAGGGGAAATCAGCACTTTATTTAGATGTATTAATATTCTTCATATTTTTCAAAAATAATCGAAATAGTATCACACTTAGAAAAAACCTTCCGTGTTGTTTTTCTAGCGCATCATTTTAATACACAATCTAAAACAATAAAAAAATTGCGAAAAGGATAACTGATTACTTGAAAACCGCGGGAGAAAATAGTAATTCTTCTGTGAATCGAGAATCTGGCCTACTTATAATTTAGTGCTTTAATTGATAATAAAATACGACTATTCTGGTTTGAATTTAAGTGTCGTATAGAGAATAGTAAAGTGAATTAATCTCGTGTGGTATACATATTCCCGCGATATTTCAATCCCTCCCTATCCCTAATGCAATTCTTTTAGTTTATATCATTAAAGTATTAAGTATACTTTTGGTAGTTTGTGTTAAGCTTTCGGTGCTATAAATTCTTAATGGACCTTTTCATTATATGAAAGATTAAAAAGGAAAATTACAAAATATTCAAATAATTTATTTTCATTACATAAATTTCAATTAACACAAAATAAAAAATATATAAGAACTATCAAATAAATTTTATTTATCAAACCAAACCGAATCTTTAGATAAAAGTGTTGTTACTGGCTTTCATTTGTCTAAATAATACTAAAACTGTTACAGTACTATGGTACGTAACAGTAGTCATTTTACTAAGTTGCTTTAAGTAGGCACCAAATATGAAATATATCACAATTGTAATTGTTACAACTTAAAGAACACATCGTTAATGGGTAGAGTCAGGAAATAAGATCTGGTGGTTTTGAAGAGTTTTTCCATCGCGATGTCCAGGATCGGTCTGCTGTAAGTGTCCGCCATTAATTTCCAGTGAATGTTCATAAACTGAACTACCCAGTCACCTGAAAGAAGGAAATATTGTTAATTCCCTGTAGTATGCTAAAAGTATCCTTGAAATCAGTCTTGAACTGGAATCCCCTGAGGTCCATCACGTCTCTGCCGTGAGCATCCTTTACGATTTGAAACGGCATGACTAAATCGATTTCAAGGTTCTCTGAAAAATAAAAATAAGCCACCATTTTAAAGATGTGACCAAATTTCTCCTCTTAAAATAATTATAATGAAATAATGAACCGTTAAGATATATTAGATTATTATTATTAATTTAAAATAGCTTAGAACATTTATTATTGTATTATTATAACAGTACACTTTAGAAGTCAAAATTCACTTCAAGAAAATAGAATAAAGGAATTCTTACTTCCCCTAATCCTAAAGTCGCCGTAGCCAGGGAATGGTAGTCCGAGATACGTTCCTCCGGTAGTGTACTGAGAATCCAGCGACAAGTCAACATGAAACACCATTTGCAACTATTTTAAATACGAGTCGACCCTAGAAGAACAAATAATGTTAGCCTCAAATGAGAAACAATTAATTTCTATTTATTAAAATCAATCTGCATGCACCTAAGTATGGTCGAATATAATTCAAACAAATGACATGGATGCATTCCACTCTTACCTGGCACTATCAATAATAAGCGAGCCCAAACCGCGTAAGACTCCATTGCTGATTGCCATCCTCAACTCAGGGACATCAATGCGGGCATAGTCGATACGCATGGGGTCCAGCTCCTCGGTACCTAGCGCCCGGGCACCAGACACCAGAGCCGGTATCCGGTATTGCATTTGCCTTTTCAAATACTCTGTATCCCAAAAGTTACATTTTGCAAGGACTTGCGTATCTGAAAATGATTCATAGAAATGTCTTCATAATCTAGCAAAACATTGGCTATACAGTCGGAAATATTTTGAACATTTACCGCGTAGTATACGCGTCGCATAGTCTAGGACCCTGTTTTATTAGCACTACATTTAAAAATTGTAAGGGCAGTTCCATTTTCCCCGTTAAGGGTTGCCGTTGCCATAGGTAGGCACATTCCAACGGCACTAAGACAAAGGTACACATCGTTGGCACATCCGCAAATAGTTATGTGAGAACTGGCTTTTGTTATTCTAAAACTGTTACTATTATAAAAGTTAGTTTCCTAACACCAATTTAAGCGGTATCCATAGTCACTTACATTGCGAATAAATAAGCGATATTTGCATCGCAATTAATAATGTGTAAAATATTCCACTCATGTTTTCCCGCACTGTTTACTCTTACGATACCCAGGAACTTTACTGTCTATAGCGGTCACGACTGTTCCTTTATATAAGAAATTGTCGTATTGGACACATGTAAACGGTCAAGGGTTTATTTAAAAACAACATAGAAAATAATGTCATGAGTAATTATATTATGTTGAAACGCAATAATAATGTGGAATATTTTTTTACCACATAAACAGTAGAATACCACACATATAGGTTTTTTTATAATCGTAGTTAGAAACCAATAATTTCAATTAACAATGTCAGACAATAGTGTGGAAGGTCCTACATTGGTAGTAAATTGGCAGCAATTTGTTAATATTGTGTAAGATCTATAAACACTGCGTTTGTATTGCCCTACGAGTTAACTTTTTTGCATGATCAGAATTTCCATTTCAGATAAAATAATACCTAAGCATTTCAGTTTACCGGCTGTGTATATAAGTGAAAATAATTAGCAATGTGCATATAATGTTTTTTTGAAAATTTCCTTCCTCATCAAGATTTCCTTTTATATATAACTAGCTTTCCGCCCGCGGCTTCGCACGCGTGGGCCACTAATTTCTGTACTTTTTAGAGGCGCACAACAAAAGTATAAAAAAATACGGTTGAAGGACCGCTTATATATGCGCATG
>LQNK01002825.1:0-14989 GCA_001586405.1 Phoebis sennae | reverse complement strand
TAACACATCTTTTTAAATGTATACACAGGTGATACTAAAATGCTTCCGATTTATCTGACACGCTTGCCAAATTTGCAATTGCGCCTATACTTTTGGCGAAGAACTTTTAAAACTCCTTTAGCACTGTCGTCTCACAACACAAACAACATCCTTAAATTTCTTAACTTACATTGCGAATATATAAGCGATATTTGCATCGCAAATAATAATGTGTATAATATTCTACTCATTTTTTCCGCACTGTTCACTGTTACTTTGGAGCTTTACTGTCTGTATCAATCGCGACTGTTCCCTTTTATAAGAAAATAACTGACTTAATGTACACGCAGAGTGAAGGTTTTAGTAAAAAGAAAAAGACTCAAGGATTTTGAAAAAAAATATAATTGTATGTATTTAAAAATTCCTATAATACTAGTACATAATACATATATGAAGTAATTAAATAGCTGGTATTGTATCTAAACCATGATAGTTGATGGCTTTCACGAGTTTAAATTAGATATTATTTTAATTTTCATTGAAATTGTGGAGTCTTTTTAACGAATTATTTATTTAAATTTTGGTTTTGAAACAATTTATACATGATATACGTATTAACGGCTAAGATCTAGAAAAGCTATATTATGGCAGAGCAAGTAGAGGAAAATGTGGGTCAACTGATGTTAAATGATCAGCACCACCCATGAACACCTGAAACAACGGAGCCGGAGGTGTCGCAGGTGCTCTGCCGGCCTTTGGCTGATTACCTTTAATGTTTAACATCTATCTCCATATTACACACCACTAACGCTTTTTACTAGGATTCAAAATCCAACGCTGATTATTTCTAAATAATTCATTTGGAATATGGAAATTTTAAAGTCTTAATTGCTCCGTCTTGGGAGCCTATGGTCTACATGTATGTAAGATTGTATTCATATAATGACATGTGGGAACTACACCTTTGTATCTTCAAGTTTTAAAATACGTTATATCGTGATATATTTCAGATGTATTTTTAAGACCGTCCAGTGAGGGTATTGATGTTTAATGAAGTAATAAAATTCTTATGAAATAGCATATTTTAGTATTGATGCGTCTTGATACTATCTATTCTATGGAAGGCTATTATCCAGAAACTCCAATGGAACAAATAGAACATTTAAAATTGGCTAAGGTTTAAATTGGAACCGCCACAGGAACTATGCCCATACAAAAAATAGTAGGCATTGGAATCTTGAGGAAGAATATAATGAGGAGCTCAGGGTAGAGTACCTGGCGCTAGAATGTAGAAGTCATCCACCCGAAGGAGGGGATTTAGGATAAAATCTAATTTACACACAAACACATGCAACAAAATCAAATGTTTTGGTAAGATCCATGTACAACACACATTTATTTTATCAATCATATTTTAATGTATTTACAATTTATTGATTTGTTTTTTCTAATACCAAAATAATTATCGGTTATTAACGATAATTCAACGTCATTAACTGGTTTGGACGTCAAGGCATTCATTTATCGTATCTATGAAGATGAATGACATGCTGTGTTCCGTTTGCTTATACTATATATGGAATTGTTTATTTCTTTCATAATTTATTTAAAAGGGCTTAGCAACTAAATACATCGTGTGTTCAAAAGTTCTTATAACTAATACCATGCAATATTTTATCTAAATTAGGTATGCACCACTTTGCTATTTTTAAATTCGCCCTCTAAAGGGACATAATCCAAACAATATTTACCACCTTACTTACTTACTTACTGCGGTGGCACTGAAACCTTTTACAAACATTTTTTTTCCTCCTTTTGTGAGAGGGTCCAAGCTTCGCAACCATACATTAAGATCGGGCGTAGTACTGTTTTATAGATCCAAATCTTAGTATTTCGACTTAGAAGATTGGACACAAGAAGTTTATGTAGGGCAGCGGTGCTACTAAGTGTGTTCTGCACACGTATTTCAAATTCATCTTCTCTCGTGCTTATGTCCGTGACGGACAAATTTACCACATATATGAATTATTTCGTTAGAGGTTAGCCAGTTAACAATATTAATTATTCATATATACATTGTAAAATAATGTATTAGTGTGAGCTATTCTGATAAAATTTTAAAAATACGTAACTAAGATGACACCTGATGAATAATACCTTTATCATTCTCCTTGGAAATTCGGTTTAAAGCCCTAGGAATAAGAATAAGTCTCTCGGAGAATACTGTAGAACCGAAAATGTTATTAAAGCTTATCAGGACAGTCGATGTTGCCATTGGCAGAACGTATTTATTCAGTTATTAGCGAAGTTATAAAATAATTTATAAAGTTAACATTTTAAAATGACTAAGACACTTATTGTACTCGAACGTATCATACTTTTTGTCGTATTTGCTTTCGATGATGTGTACTTTTTTGGGTATGTTTATGTTACATTGGTTTTATGTTTGATTAGATAATTATTTTAATTCACCCCCAATAAAAGTAGTATTCTCATCCGGGGTTTTTCAACGCAAGGTGGACTGCGGGCTGCAACCGCAACGAAAAGAGTTGACGGAGTTGATCTGGCCAACTGTTATGAAAAAAATGTACATTTCGATTCACTCCTCCCAAAGAAATTGTAGCGGATATTTGAACTTTTCAATATGCCACACAAAATAGGATCAATATGTCCTTCAAGTGAATATACATGTACGATTATATTGACTTTTTTCACAATTTTTCCCTTTTTTAATTTATTATTTCTGTGCATGCTGTGTATACCTTTAAGTGTTAGCTACATTAGCGTATAAGTGAGTGTAATTTTTAAGACTATGATTAAATGTCAGCAAATGTTGGTATTCCTAAATAAATAAACAAATAAACAAATTATATCTCACACACATTGTCTATTGTCTATTCCAATTTTGGGCTGTTGCATGTAAAATTTTATCAAATTTGCCCTGTTGTATTTACGTAATTGACGCACATACAAACATAAACTGACAATCAGAAAGGACTTCTAATAAATAGGTCTATAAAACATAATATACAGTGGGTGTCCCGTAATGTGTGAAGCATCTCCTGGGGGAAGATAGCTGAGCTAATAATCTGTCAAAAAAAAAACAATATAATATGTCATACAAAAATATAGAGGATTTTATAGATTTTTCAAAAATATTGACCTTGTCCAATGTTTTCTATTCCTGTGGCCGTAATTGTTATTTGTTTTTCATTTTTTTTCAAAGTATGCTATATGAGTTGGTTTATTAGATACATGTATTGCATACTAATAATAGAAATATCAGATAACGGAAGCAAAAAAATATTTATTTATAATATCGTCTATCATCCCCCAAGAGATGCTTTACTCATTACGGGACACCCTGTATAATCTATACCAATTAAGAATTTTGAAGAATATTTAATGTACAGGAATAGTACATTAAACGTTAAATAAACGTTAGTGAAGCCGCGGGCGGAAAGCTAGTTTTAAATAAAGAGGAACATAGTATTATAAACCATTTATTATTTTATATAAATCATAACACATAATACAAAGTAAACACAATTAATAGACATTTCATTGAAACGATCAAATAAAAGTAGTATTTTTAAATTGCTTTAATTTAATGATTCCAAAACAGAACTTCTAGAAGATCATGTCTCTACTTCCATTTATAATTTCTTAAGAAGATAATTGTTCTAACTGATATATCTTATATTATTATTAATTAGTATCACTACAGGAAAATGTCATAACATATTATAATACAAATTACACTCAATTAATATACATTTCATTGAAAGGATCAGATAAAAATAGTATTTTTAAATTGCTATATTTGAATAATTCCAAAACAGAATCGCTAGAAGAACATGTTTCTACTTCTATTCATAATTTCTTAAGACGATAATTTACTAACTAATTATAACTAATATTATTATTCATTGGTATCGCTACAGGAAAATGGCATTAAGGGGTTCCGATAGAAGATAAGATCTCATGTTTTTGAAAATCTTTTCCATCGCGATGTTCATGATTGGTGTACTGTAAGTTTCCGACATTGTTTTCCAGTACATGTTTATGAATGAAAGCACCCAGTCGCCTGAAACAAAATAATTGTTAAATCGTGGTTAAAACAGTTGGAAATTGGGCATAAGCACGAACATAAAAGCGTGGATTTTATAATTATTTAACAATTTAGTTTTAGTCAATGTAATATTACTAAACTTTCTTTACAAAGTTGCTATGAACCTGAAAAAGAAAATCACAATTAAGTGATACTCACCCAGTTGTTTGTTACCGTGGTACAAGTTAGTGAGGTCGTAGTGGACGGGTTCCTTGAAGTCAGTCTTGTACTCGAATCCCCTGAGGTCCATCACGTCTCTGCCGTGAGCATCCTTAACGATTTCAAACGGCATAACTACATCGATTTCAAGGTTCTCTGAAATATGGAAAGAAAAATAATTTAAAGATTTGTATAATTATTACCACTTGTGTACTTTGAGACCTAAGAATAAAGAAAATTTTTTTTTTCCCATTCTCGTTTAGTACGTACTTTCTTTTATTCTAAATTCTCCGTCTCCAGGGAATGGTAGCCCGAGATAGGATCCTCCTGAACTGTACTGAGAATCCATTGCCAGGGGAGTATGAAATACCAAATGTAACTGTTTTAAATAAGGATCAACCCTGAAATTAAAAAAAATAATGTTAACGATAAATAAGTTTTGTACTCAGATAGTTATAAAAATAAATCAGCATACAAGTTTCGATAAACGCTCTTACCTCGCTCTATCTATAACGAGCGAGCCAAAACCGCGTAGAACGGCGTTGCTGACTCCCATTTTCATCCCAGCAACGTCAATGCGAGCGTAGTCGATGCGCATGGGGTCCAGCACCTCGGCACCGAGCGCCCGCGCACCAGAGGCGCCGGTAATCGCCGGTATCCGAAGTTGCATTTGTCTTGTCAAACAATCTGAATCCCAAAGGTTACATTTTGGAAGAACTTGCAGATCTGAAAATTATATACAATATGATTTAATAATCGAGAAATAAGATCACGTCATCTGTATAGTCATAAAACATATGTCCAACTTCTTTGGTTGCGAATCCATTAACAAACTTCTTTTCTTTAAACACAAGTTATCCAAAAAATTCTATCGGAGATCGTTAGCACGCTCACAACTTGTTATGCAGAAATATTTAGGTGAATTACTTTTAACTTTTGCTAATATTTTTATAGCATATTTCTTTTTATTATTATTAACTGTCGTCTCACAACACGTATCTTCAATTTCTTAACTTACATTGCGAATATATAAGCGATATTTGCATCGCAAATAATAATGCGTAAAATATTCCGCTCATTTTTTTTCGCACTGTTCACTGTTACGATACCCAGAGGCTTTACTGCCTGTATCGATCACAGCTGTTCCCTTTTATAAGAAAAGAACTGTCTCAATGTATGCACAGACTCAAGGTTTTAGTAAAAAGAAAAAGATTAAAGGGTTTGTATTAAAAATTAACATTTTTATGTATATCTAGAAATGAAATAATAATAATTGTTAATAATATCTAATAGGTAATTATGTATGTGTCATATGAGGATCGACATAATTGGAGGGTTTTATGAATCTAATTAAATTCGTTTTTACTTGACAGTTCAGTTAATTGTCAAGGTACATCGCGATTATTCCGATTTAATTTCAAACTATATTTTTATTAAAAATTGGAGAAATTCTAAACACCACTTTCTTCATATTATATCATGTATTCTTATAGGTTTTCATTAAAGGCCCACTTGAAAAACTTTATGTAAGACGCCAGTTTTGTGATAGCATAAATAAAATGGCCTAAAATAATTAATTATTAATTTTAATCCACTCTGCCTATGCTATGAAATTCTGGGAATTTTAAAGTCTGAAAATCTCTAGTATCCAATGAATCCTTGAGAATACTTTTTCAGGGGACGTTTTACTAAACTTATTAAGCCATGCCAATAGCGTACACATAAAACTAAGAGCAATTAAATCTAGACATGTTAGCCATGAAATGTGCACGAATTAGGTATAAGTATGTACAAAATTTACTACATTACTGTTTGCTTAGTATCTGAGTGTAACTGAGAATTAAACGTGGGGTGCCTTTTTCGTCTTCTTAACGGCGCCTTTAAAAGACGAAAGAACTTACTTAGGTTATTGATGTTTAAGTCATTCTTATGAAATATTATGTTTTTGTTTTCGTATGTTGTTGAGTGGTATCAAATACTAAATACAAATATAAAAATTGGAACCAGAGGCCGAAAACAAGAACACCCACAGGAATCATCACGGCAGCTCACCGCAGATATGTTGGCAATTAGTAAATTTTGAAGCAAAATAAAATGACAAACTCAAGGTAGAGTACCCTGGCGCTTGAATCATCTGCTCCTACGAGGGGATTTAGAATGGAATTTCCTTAATTCTTTCTAATTTCATCCAAATAACATTGTCCTGAGATCTACAAAATCAAACGCTATAATAAAATCCATATACATATACCCTTTTTTTTAATCATTTATGCTTGGCATGTTGTTACAATTTCTTCATTTATTTTTTCTTATACCAAAACAACATTAAATAATAATTATAAGTTTTTAACGGTAAGTTAATGTAATCAATGTAAAGTCATACATTTTAAAACTATATGCACATGAATGACATGTTGTTTTTCGTTTTGCTTGTACTGTGTATGTAATTTTTTGTGTTCAATTTGATAATTATTTAAGTGAAGTTTTTTTTTATTAATGAAACCAAAAAGTACGATATTACCAATCATTTATTTTCGTAAACCAACGATAATAATACCAAACAAAAAAATAGCATAATACAACTTTTATATAAAACTATAATTTTTATTGTGGGTCATTTTCTATCTTCCTACTCATTTATTTATTTTTATTTATTCATTGAAAAATTGACAAAGACAGATTTCAATTAATGGCGTTAATTTTGATTTTTACAAAAGGAAAATTTGATCAATGGGTTGTGTCAGAAGGTAAGTCCTAAGGGATTTGAAAAGTTTCTCTTTTGCCACGTTTAGGATCGATCTTGTGTAAGTATCCGACGTTATTTTCCAGTTGGCATTCAGGTATTGCAGGACCCAGTCACCTGAAAGTAGAGAGGAATTATGGTGAATATGGCGTCCAAGTAATTCACTAAGCGAATGCCCAAAAATATGAAATTACAATCCGCCGGTACCTCTTAAATTATAATGCTTGTAAGACTAATACCCGTATTCTAATACGTTCCTCGAGCATTCCTCGACTTTACTCAACCTCTGTCAACGAAAATTTACATTCTCAGTCTAGCTCTACTAACTCACGTCCACTCACATTATGAAAATTTCGGAGAAGAAGATTTATCACCTCTATTCGTTCGATCTATTTATTAAAATATGTTTTTATGTAATGAATTTTCGATTGAAATTCGTCATACGTCATATTTGACGTAAACTGAGTGGAAGTAAAATTAAGGTAACTTCTTAGAATTCGGGTGTAAGACTAGCTGCCTACACACAATGATTTTGACAATAAAGTGCAGAATTGTCAATAGTATTGTGCGTATACGGCGTGTATTGCGGTATTTTTGTACATGATCAAGATAATGATATTAAACGCGAGCTGGTTTTCGCAAATCAACGTCGAGCGCCTATTTTGCATGTATATGATCAAGATTATTGTCTTATTGTGTGTGTGCGGCTAGCTTTTTTACTGTAACCATTTCTAATGAACGACAATTTTGAAATGTTTAGTTCCTAGTTTATTAAAAAACATACTCACTTAGTTGCTTATTACCGTAGTACAAGTTAGTGAAATCAAATTGTACTGGTTCTTTAAAATCTGCCTTGAATTGGAATCCCTTGATATCCATCACATCTCTACCATAGGCATCTTTTACAATCTCGAATGATATGGTTGTGTCGATTTGAAGGTTCTCTGAAAATTAAACAAAAAATATATTCATTTAATGAAGAGGTTTATTGTGTGTAATGTATTAATTACCCATATAAATAAAATACTTAATATTATACAATGAGACCAGTCAGACACATTTCGCATAAAATACTATTTCAATAAGTAGTTTGAAGTTTGAAACTCTAAAATCGCAAAAAATCCTTTGAATATAGATCTATTTACAACTGCTTATAATTGATTATCAATGAATATAGAATTCTTAATCCTTTGTATATAATAAATTACTTCTTACTTAAATAATATATCTTTAAAGGGTTTTAAATCCCATTTCTTACACATCATTTTGTATTATTACTAACCCAACGTTTCGAACACTTTTAAAAGTATTTTATTTAATATGGAAAGTACTCGCATTAAAAAAATGCTTGATCTTACTTGCTTTGATTTTCAAATTGCCGTCACCGGTAAATGGAAGACCGAAATAATTCCCTCCAACAGTGTATAAAGAATCCAGTGTCAAGTCAGTATGATACACCAAATGCAACTGTTTTGAATATGGATCAACGCTAGAAGAAAAAACAAAAAAATTTATGAATGTTTATTGTTACATTACTCTTCTTAGTACCTAGGATTAATGTATGAGTAGCTGTTTGTATCGCAATAAAATTACTTAGGAATTTTCTTCGTTAAAACTGTTATATGCAAAATCGAGATATAGGGCTCGTATACAAGATGTCTGTTCAATCTTTGTTCAAAAACAATTCGCACGTAAAATAAACTATACTTAAAGTAAAGTAAAGTAAAAAAATATTTATTACTAGATAAAGCATACACTATTTACATTATACAAAGGTTTCTTATGCTAGTAAAAACAGAAAATTTATAAATATTTGAATCATGATTCCCACACTAGACTAGCGGCCTGTATCGTGGGCATTATTACACAAAATCTTCAAAATAAAGCTTTCATGTATGTAAATAAAATGTCACACTTAAAATTTATATAAGTACTAACCTCACTCTATCAATGATACTAGAACCGAAACCGCGTAAAACGCCATTCCTGATCTCCATTTTCATTCCAGCAACGTCAATACGAGCATATTCGATTCGCATGGGATCCAGTACCTCGGTACCAATCTCCCTGATACCAGCTGCGAAAGCTGGTACCTGAAGTTGGACTTGTCTTGTCAAACATCCTGAATCCCAAAGCCTACATCTTGTATAGAATCGCGGATCTGAAAATTGCAGGCAATATTATAAACATCCTAAGTTTCCTTCAAAACCAATAATATGGTACTAGCATGACTTCGTAGAAAAATAGCTTTTCAGAAAATGAATAAGAAAGGTTATCATTTTAAAGATGAGGAGAGAATCATTGATGGGAAGTTAGGAGAGGAATGGCATGAAAATACAGGCCTCCGGGCAACCGTTCAACACTGTTTCACGCCGATTTTCTGCAGGGGGATGGGGTTATTTCACCGGTGCGAGCTTGACCCAATCGTGGAATGCTCGGCTCCCACTCTTTTATTACTGAAGATGTTATGAAGTAGAATTATGCTCTGTCGCCTCTTACGACACCCACGGGTAAAAATGGGGTGGAGGAACGCGTATTCTAACCCTTGGTGACACGGGTAGTACGAAAAATCGTACTAGTACGAAATTAGATGCTAGTGATATCCATTACTTTGGTGGCTCGGCTCTTGCGGATTGCGTAAGCGCAAGTTTTTAATCTTTTGGATACCGTATAGTTTGTTATCAGCCATTTTTCTTGTAATTGAAACAAAATGACGATATTCGCATAATCTGGTATAAATATAAATCTAACACTTTTTTTGGAAAATCGCTTTACGAATAATGCTTACATTGCGAATAAATAAGCGATATTTGCATCGCAAATAATAATGAGTAAAATATTCCACTCATTTTTCACACACTGTTCACTCTAACGATATCCAGAAGCTTTACTGCCTATTTCAAACAAGTGTCTTCCCTTATATAAGAAAAAACTATCTCAGTGTACGTTAAGAGTCAAGGTTTGATTTAAAAGACAATTAATCAATAAATAATTTGTCATATAAATTAATAGTGTCGTGCATGCGTTGAATTGCCTCAATGTACATCTATTATCTATAAAGCACACATGTAGTTTGTAAACATATTAAAACGATTGGATGTTTCTACACGCAATACAAAGTTTAACATAAACTTTCCCTCCTGTCCACGAAGCTACTTTAGATATTCAGGGCGAATTTTACAAGAAGGCAGGCAATTTTTCAGGGCCTAATAAGGATTAGGTATAGGAATAAGGTATAGGTATAGGACACATATTCCTCATAAGGATGAGGAATATCATTAGTGTATCCCGCGGCCGTTTCCAACTCAGCGTTCTATACAGTTCCATATAATCTCGATTGCAAAATAATAACAAAAATTTTTTTTTTCTAACTTTGGCTTATAACATTACTTTGCAAAAAATGTGATTGGAAATTCTATCGATCAGTGTAATAAATAATACAGGCGTTTATTTTTTCGCCAAATCAACAGTTTCAATTCCTGGCTAGGTAAATCAGTTTTTAAAAATTCAGCGACTCATGATAATTATCAGTTTCGAGACTCCTTTAGGATTTCAGCCTGACAGCAGTTGAAGAATTCATCCTGTATAATTACAGACGTGAATTAACAAAGTATCCAAAGTCGAAGGCTTGATACATTGTGCTGAGTCTGTAACCTTTTTGCTGTACACAATATTCACAAATATATTTTTTGTTATATATATTTATTGTAAGAACCTATTGTATTTGTATTACAGCGAATAAATATTTCTCTCTCTCAAAGTTGCAATCAGGCGTTATCGCATAGACAGTTTACTCAGTAACATTTCTTTTAAGCCACAAACGAATTTTCACATTATATCGTGCCGATTTTCATTTAAACTTAACTTAACGCTCATGAACTGTATTCATATTCGATGCTTATTAGTTGAAAATTGCCGGAGATAAAGAGAATATTATATTTATGAGTGGGAGGCGAGCATTGCTTATGCACTTGGGCTAAAAGCAGTATGGTACTGTTTTGTACTGCGAGTGAGAGTACAATTTCATTATTTTTCTTTTATATTCCTCTCTTTCCTTTCTTTAATCCTTTCCTCTCCATACCCTCATCTTTGCTTTATAGACTGCGGTAAGCGCTTAGCATTAATTAAAGTACACCATAAATGCATTACATGGAAAAGAAAACATAAATGAGGATAAGAAATAAGTGATAGGATAGCAGAATAGATGTTATGAATGATTGCATCATTTCAAACAGAAGTATATTTTCACACTATTATTCTTTACGACACGAGGGTGCTAATTAGCCAATACCAAATTAGGCTGTGTTTATTTCTAGGCAATATAGATCCGTAGTAACAGTAGATCCGAAAAAAATGCAAGCAGGACTCAGTATTATCCCGGGATCCTGAATAGTTTATTTCGTTAAAAATGTTTATGATCTATATGAGGGCTGTAAATGTGTGATCATTATACAGAGAGCGTGGTTTATTTTTTAAAAAATGTAAAAAATTCTAGTAACCGCGACTCTTACATAAAAGGTAGAAACACTTTTTCGTCTAGGCAAAATTCATACGATATGTCCGCGAAAAATTCATGAAGTAGTAGTGTTCCTAACTCTTCAGTTATGGCCCTCTAACTCTATCCATCATTTAACCAAGTGTCATGCAAAGATAACCTATTTTATATAAGGTACGCCCGTGAAAAATTCATGAAGTCGTAGTGTTCCTATCTCTTCAGTTATGGCCCTCTAACTCTATCCATCATTTAACCAAGTCTCATACAAAGATAACCTATTTTATATAAGGTATGCCCGTGAAAAATTCATGAAGTCGTAGTGTTCCTATCTCTTCAGTTATGGCCCTCTAACTCTATCCATCATTTAACCAAGTCTCATACAAAGATAACCTATTTTCTATAAGATACGCCCGTGAAAAATCCATGAAGCGGTAGTGTCCCTATTTCTTCAAATTTGGACCTATAACTGTATTCAACATTGAACCAAGCCTCATACAAAGGTTTTTTTCAATATTCCTAATAGATAACCATTTTTTAAATATTAGTTATGGAATTGAAGACATAGATAAGGATAAAACTTTTCAGTGCCTCACATACAAAAATATCCTGATGTCTGCTATTTTTTATGACATAGTCGCTATAAATAAATGTTTATATTATTACCCATTGATTCAGGTCAAAGGTGCAGTAGTACAATAGACTCACTACGTAGAATAACCTTGTTATCGACAAGTTCCTATATCCAATCATTGATGTAATTTACATTATTGATGGCACCTAAGTGAATGGACTAACTCAATTAGCGTTTTTGTCTCAGTGTAATAAGGAGTTTAACACGCAATTTATTACTGTATGCTTCTATGTTTATAAAAAATTGTAAACTTGTGCGGTGTGCTCTATAGTATATTTTATATTATATGGTAATTAATATGCACAGTCTTACTACAAAAACTTAGACATTGATTTAACACCAGTTTAGTAAAATATTGTGTAATAATTTAAACACGTGTCTAACAATGGTCTTAGGTTTTGTGTTTTAATTTAACATCCATCTCAAATCTATCTCTAGACAACCTTCTGTAGTAGCATTTATTAAGACTGTTGATGAACAGTGGTTTAACTTTTTGTAGTATGACCGTAAATGATTATTTTGCAGAAAAGGGCGAAGAATTCCTTTCCTTTGGTTGAGCTTGTAAATTAACATTTCTTCATTTTAACATAAAGGTTGTCTCATGTTACCGATCGCCGCCAGTCATGATCGTATGAGTGCTTTTAAGCAGCTATTTTCATCCCAGCAGAAGTTCGTCGTGAAGCAGTATAGCACTGTATTTCTTACTGTGAGCGTTTGCCTCCAGGCCTGTTTTCCCATCCCATTCCTCTCCCACCCTGTTCCATTTCCCCATCATTGATCCTCTCCTCTCCCCTTCCTTAAAGCAACAGTTTACTGTTGTGGATGTTCATGGGCTTCGGTTAGTCACTTAACACCAGATGAACCGCATACTCCGCTTGCCCGCTGTTACATAAGCATGCAGATTTGGCTCACATAGTCGCATTAATCATTTATTATTTTTATTTTTAGCAGACTTTCAAAAAAGGAGGAGGTTATCAATTCGACCGTATTTTTTTATGTATGTTACCGCATATCTCCGGCGTTTATGAACCTAAAACAGACATCTATACTAATATTATAAAGCTGAACAGTTTGTTTGAAAATTTTTTTTAGTGTTAGATAGCCCATTTATCGAGGAAGGCTATAGGCTATATATCATCCCGATATTCCCACGGGAGCGAAGTCCTGGTGCGCAGCTAGTCATTTATAAAATTACAATAATCTAATTAATTACCTTTAGCAAAAATATTTTGTACTTATTTATATTAATGAATATGGAAAACCCGGAATCTAGCCACCGCAGTACCTACATAAAACTTGGTGCCTTTTTTTAAAAAAAAAAATAAAAAAAGATCATAAGATTTTGAACTTTGAGGTGTAATAAATAATTCTAGAAGCAGTTTTCTGAATACTAAGGGTAATTAAAAAAAGGTGAATGAATTTTTGTCTCGAGGCTCCTTTCAGCATTTTTTTTATTGTTCTTTATATCTTATGATGTAGCCTTCAAAAATGTACCCTATGTTTAAAAACTAATTGCTATTCGCTTCTGTCTAAATTTTGAAAATGGTTCGGATTTCGACATTTTTTCCTTTTATGTTTGTAGAAGTTTAGGGAAGGTTTAAAAGGTGAAAAAGTTCGAAGAAATGAATAGGAAATAGTAAAGACAACAATTTTCTTATCCAAACAAAAATCCAAATATAATACTATGTTTTATCAAAATTAACAACTCCAAATAAGGCACAGGTAGAAGTTAGTAGTTAGTATAAAATCTGCAACACACTTCAAAAATCGTATTTGGTAATTAAAAATAGTCCAACCTTTTATTACATACATAATATTTGTCTGAAACAGTTCATGACGGCATACATTATTTTTGGGGATTCAATTATTCCAGCCTCGGTTAATATTTTTTTATTTATAAATCAATTGATGCAGTTTCTAATTACCTCAAAATCGGCCTCGAAACCTTTCAGTATTTTTTGATATAAGCATTGTTTAGGATATGACCTTGAAAGCCTACGTCATAAATGTATTATATTATGTGTACACAACTAACACTTAAGAAACTAACCCGTAGATATCTGTCGCCCTCCAAAAATCAGTGGAGTTGAAAATATATCATGCCCGGCCAATACAAAAAATGACAATTTTGACATGGCAATGTGATAAAAACTATTCAAATAATTAAATTGTCCGGGCTTTATACGTAATGTCAATTATGTGCGTAGTAATAAAATACATTGGGAATTATAAAATACGGTGTTTCATTGCTATTATCATTGTTTTCGATCATTAAACTTAATTTAAAACACGAATAAAAAGCACAAACAACAAAACACAACATTTCTTTGTTTTAACAATATCTCTCGTTTAATAAAAAACTTAAATTTAAACAATTTATATGATCAAACCTATTATCAGGCTATGGCATATAATAGTCCTGCTACCGATCATTATCAAATCAATGAAAATCTCAACAAAATCCCTTCCTTTCCCTGCACCCCGTCCCATATACCTCTATAATAAAATTGCCCAAGGGTAAAATAGCGATAATCATAATGACCAAACAATATGACAAATAAAGAAGTTTAGATAATAATTAGGTCCATAACATATACATTGTAGGTCATTGTATCTTGTGTATACATATTATAACGTAGGTACCTACAATTGCCATATAAGGCTATATAGGATACCGGTAATTCCTTGAAATTGAATTCTTTTAAAACCGGATTGTCAAGTAAACGAAACAATTATTTATTTTGTGTACATACTAACGAAACAAGCTGTTAAATCTTGTAAAAATTAACGACTATGTAAAAGTTTAATAGTAAATACCTAGTCTAGCCATAAGTTCTGTTACAAAGAAAATATCCGATTATTTCTAAAAAA
>LQNK01000330.1:468616-530996 GCA_001586405.1 Phoebis sennae | reverse complement strand
TGTGCCTACTTACTATTTGAATCTTTTATTTAATGCTCACCTACAACTATAGAACATAACAGTTCTAAATATCTATTAATAACTATTGTCACGTTTGCTGTTTCTACTTATGAAAGTAGAAACAAAATCAAATTTAAAAGTACGTCACAGACTATGTATGAACATAATCTGTGACGTACTTTTAAATTACGTCACGTCGGAATGAATGAATGATAAATAATTCTCTGTGCCATAAGGGGATGCGGAAATGACGGGGAGACACCCAAAATGTTATTAAATAGTATAGGAAAGAAGAAAAACCTTTTGAGAAGCGATTGTGTGAAGTGGCTTACTTTTACCCGTGTCTACAAAAAATTGTTGAGGTTTTTTTAAACTTTTCCAAGAAGAAACGCATCAACAATTTACAACATAACAGTTAATACACATGTATACTGTATAAAATGCACAGAACTGATGTTGTTTATTTTAATCTATACTAATATTATAAAGCTGAAGAGTATGTTTGAACGCGATAATCTCAGGAACTACTGGTCCGATTCGAAAAATTATTTTAGTGTTAGATAGCCCATTTATCGAGGAAGGCTATGGGCTATATATTATCCCAATATGCCCACGGGAGTGAAGCTCTGGGGCGCAGCTAGTAACATATAAGCATGTATGCAGAAAATAATAAAATAATAGGGATAGGGTAAGGTTAAAGTAAAAATAGATCAGACGTAATTGCGCGCGTTAATATCATTATTGTAATACATTTTGTAATGGCCAATAGACCGTTATATGAATCTAGAGTGACGTTTTAATTACTCGGTGCACATGACAAAACAACTCTATGCGATAATATTTATATTGACTGATATTAAAGGACCTTAAGTTGTGAGGTTCAATCTTCGTCAAGAATATAAATGAGTAGTATTCAAGTTTTACGTCTTAATCATTATAACTATAATAGTATTCTCTTTTTCCTTTAACGCGAGTACTTTCCATCTTATATAAAGTACGTTTTAAAGGATTTAAACGCGGTTTATTATACATTCTGACACCTGAGACCCACTAATAAAAAAATTTAAAACCCTATGTCAAGCAAAACCTAAATACAAGAGGAGCCAATTTTCTAAATATCATCTTTGTGGAAATAAATGGAAGAAGACACACAATTTTTAAACTTAGTACACTAATGAAGACAACTGTCATCTCAGTCACCCGTGACCACGCGCGATCGCAGTAAAGTGCTCGAAACGTCGGGTTAATGATAATGTAAAATAATGTGTAATAAATCGCGTTTAAAATCCTTATAAAGTATATCATGTATTTATAATTTTATTTATTGCCGGTGGGTGGTTTTTGAAATAATATCAGTGCAACCTTCTTAGCTAGAATACTGTTTAAATTTTGACATGAAAATATTTTAAAGCCTTATAATTTGTATTTTACATACTTATTTTAATATACTTAGTACTTTTCGTTTTTGCAAACAAACTTAAATAAATTTAACTAAACCTTAGTAATAATAGCACATGTATTATTTCATTCCTTATATTATCATTTTAGCTTTGCGCGGGTTTTCTTTGAAAAAACGATACCACAGCTCCATACAACAACTGTATCATACTACTAACTAGTTCCAAAAAGAACACAAAAGGACCTTCCCTCGGTTTAATGTCATCATCACTTTCCACATCATCAAAGTCAAAATTGTCAAAGTCATCATCGCTCGTATCATTAAGTTCTAACTTACCGACGGGTAAATAATTGGAAAATAATGTAATTTTTTCTGGTTTTTTGTCTGTTCTTTTCAATGCTTCATCTGAAAGTTCCTCGACGTCTCTGTCTTTGGATATATCGTTGTTTACTTGGCTCAAGGATTTCGGTGTCTCGAGTAGCTCCACTTTGTCCCATTGCTTTTTCGTTGTTGTCTCTGTTGATTCTGTCTTGGTGTTGTTGTAGCCGAGGAACCTGGAGAGGTTAAGATTTGTTGTTTGTTATAGACGTTTTTCAGAATGTTATGTGGTATAAAGCGCGCAATCGAATTTTAAATCAGTTAATCTCAAGGGAAAGATGTTCAAAACAAAGCATACTTCAGTTGGTAGTTTATTTGTTTCAAGCAAGAACTCATCACAGAAATAATAGTTAACCATTTTTAGGGTATCTAAATCGGGACGCTATTACTGAGCCTCCGCTGTCTGTTTGTCTGTCTGTCTGTCTGTCACCAGGCTGTATCTCATAAATCGTGATAGTTAAAAAATCTCACATTAATCACAAATTTTGCGTTTCCGTTGCTTTTATAACAACAAATACTAAAAATAAAAATAAATATTTATGGGGGATATAATAATATAGGAGGAGGGGGGTCAGACATGGAACGTGCGCAAGTCGTCTCGCACTTGGCCGGTTTTTGTAAACCTTTACCTATGATAGTTATCATATACCTATAAATGGGCGAAGTGATCCTCTCAGCAATGTTGTTTGCGATCTGCTGGTAGACGTCCAGGCTCGGCCCACTGGCTTCCTTCGTGTAGTCGCTCACCACGGAGTCTTCGGGCATACTCCGCGGGAAACCGTGGTGTATCTGTAAAGGATATATAATAATAATAGTAGCTCCACTGATTTCGGCCATGGTGGCCAATCTCAACAGATAAGCCAGCTTCGCGGGAGATATTATAGTGCACAAGTGCACGCGCGAACACAGGTGCACTCTCTATTCCTTTTACTCTCATAACCCGATGTGACGGCAAAACGACACCACCGGAGAGAGATCAGGCACAGGACCGACGGCTTCCAAATAAATCTTAGTAACAGACTATTTGTCAGAAAAATCCCGGGATTCGAACCCGAGACCCCTCGACCTGTAGTGATAGATGCAACCACTAGACCAACGAGCTATGGTCAAAAAAGAGATATAGTCAATGAATATTTATAAATATTAACCGATTTCGCTCATTTTTGTACTAAAGCTTCTTCTGTAACTATTATTTGCTTACAAATTTATCAAGATCGGATAAAACACTCCAAAATGAACCGAGCCGCGGTAGTATAAATAGAATAAATACTAGTATAAATAGAATGATGTTATCAAAGGCCTTGCTAAGGCTTTATAACTATGCAAATAATAATCAGACCGCGAACGTGTCCGCGCCGCCAGCTCTCAGATTATGGCTATACAGACTCATCAACTAATAACTGAGTTTGTGGGGATTATCGAGTACGGAATACTTAATTGTAGTAAGGGGGCTGGTTGGGGGATTTATGAGGTAATCTAGATATAAAAATTCCATCTTATGTTGTAGAAATGCTTAAATTTGGTTGGGTGTACATTCTCGTACATTCGACCTTTGTATTTGTATCAACTACAATATTGGTATGCGTGTTTACTTTATTTGTTAGAATAAATCTAAGAAAAATTAGAATATTTAAAACAATGTGTCTAAAGTCAAATAAAATAACAAAAACGGCTTAACCTGCAAATGTTATACCTATAATTTTAAACAAATGCAACTATATCTACAACTACATATATCTATTAATATATACAACTATATTATCATAATTTCACCAAAATCGTTGTCTAACGCTGAATAAAAGCATTATTATTTTTTGATGAAGTTGAACCGTATTTTTTTTATAATTTCTCATCAACCAAACATTTTTTTTTATGTTTTTATTCGATTATCATATAAAAGCGAAATACACAACCAGCTCCCAAACTAACCATTAAAAACAAACAATATACAATAACAATATTAATTGTGCCATTAGACCATCAGTGCCACGGCCTCCAGGCCTACGTGACCAGCCTCTGGAGCCTGGCACTGGACAGAACGTGAATATTAATATAATAGGATAAAGATAGGATAACGTTCATGACGTTAGTTTAAATAATATATTAGTTTTATAGAAGTACACAGCCCGTAAAAGAACATCCTCACTTAGAAATTGTCGAGAGTCGAGTCGAGAGTTATATTAATGTAATTTCATATGCCTTAGATGGTAGGATATGGCTGAATTTATTTAATATGTGACATCAATATTGTACCCATATTCATGAAATAAAATATTTGAATTTGAGAGTCTGTCTGTCTGTCTCTTCTTCGAACCACTGAACCGATGATAATATCAAAAATGTCATATGAAACTAAATAACTGATAGAAATTTAAATACATAGATATTCTAGATAAATTAATACATGAATGGTAGAAAACTGCAATGTTCATCACATAATAATTTTCTACTCGTGGGGATCGAACCCACACCCTCCTGCGTAATAGACTATTGCTATTGCTACTCTAAAAATCACCACAATTTAAACTATATTACCACCCAATTACAAAGCACTTGAACGTTCCGATTATAAACTGCCAAATACAAGCTAATGTTTTAAAGAGGTTGAGTTTAATTAAGTTATTCGAGACTCAAACAATTGAGACGGTATCAGACGGGTTCATTTACGATCGTTTTCAATATTCTATCTATCCCTTGTTTTGCTTACTAAAGTCAGACAAATCTATCTACTTGCACTTACTTTCATTTCAATATGCTATCAACAGATAGCTTTTGATATGACTTTTGTTAATCTTACGTATCATCTGAGGTAACAATCTATCTATAATCTTAGGTACATTATTCAAAACGGCCGTTAAGAGTAGGTGATTATACACTGGATCTTGGAGAATTTATCAATACTACTATAATACTAATCCTACTATTGAACTTTCATGCTAATGGCGCATTTACTTTAGTCGGTTGGGTCCGCATGCGGGGTGTGGGAGATTTCTGTAACGAATGACATACAGTCCGCGTTGGGATAATCGTTTTCACTGGTCGATAGTCATTATATCGACTGAGTTACATTGGTCGTTAGCTCGCGTGTGGGAGGGCATAAATAGACCGACTTATCGACTGGTGTAAATGGACCCTTATGTATTTTAATAAAGTCATTAATACATTAACAGCTGAACATTTTTGGATGAGTTACAAATAGTAGTTGTTCAAACCTAGATGTTTTTTCAGACCTAGGGGCAAATGAACTAAAAACCAGCGACAAAATTAAATATGTTGCGAAATGTATTGAGGGACATTTTTTCCTCCGCATTATTCCTATCCTTATCTCTTCTTTGAAACCTTTGCTGGTCTCAGAATCTCGCACATTTGTTCTTGGGCGACGACCTTAACATAAGATGAACCGAATTGTCCTTTATTTATTGGCCTTGAAAAAAATATGCACAACGTAAAACCCATTTCTGTTAAAGAGGTTATACGTTAAACATTTCATATATCTATTTATATAATATTTGTTTTACTTCTAAAAATTTTTCAATAGGTAGATAACTGGGATAAAATTCAGTTGCAAATTGTATGTTGAAAATTAATACTTTTTTATTACATTCATATCTACTTGGATCACCAAATCACAGCCCAGGATCTTAATTTTTTTTTGACGGGGCAAAACCTGGAAAATGCCGCCCCCTATCCGCTTTTATCATCATGTCAAAGAAAAAAAACAAAGAAATTCTGTGTTCCTCTATCACGTTTTTATTTGCTGACTTTAAAATTTGAATTTGCCAACCTTTTGAATGTGCACAAATAAGCAATTTGCAATTGAATTTAAACAGAACCTTTCAATAAAAATACGTGTAAAGTATCAACGAAAATATGTAGGTGAAAAGAAAGTTTGGAAAGTTCAAAAATATGCACTCGTTTTAAATAAATCAACATTTTCGATGGCTATTAATTATTACATTAATTTAACATGCATTCGTTTTTATTTATGTGGGAAACGACAAAGATAAATAGCTATCGCGGTTGAAACCTCACTATTTGTTTATTCGGTATATTTAGTGGTATATTTCCTAAACTATTCTAAAAGTCTCGATACTATTTTATAATTTTCTCAGTTATTCGAATATTACGTGCCTCTAGCTGTCACCGGCGGCTTTGCTCGCATTTCATTCGTGGGTCTCAAGATAAATAAAAGCTATTACATAATTATTAAGTATCTTATCTGTATTTAAAATATCATCAAAATTCGATACTTAGTTGTAGCTTGATTGACACAAATATTGAAACCTTCACATTTTTATGGGCCTTAGTTTTAAGTTATTTAAGATCTATTAGCTGTAACTACATGATGCCTGATATAAATAAATAAATAAAATTAAAATTAATAGAATGATGCTTTTCTTTTTCGAGAAAAAAAGTTATACAAAAATACAAACATTTTAGTTTGAATAATTAGTATTTTAGTATGTAATGCGAGTACATACTATACTTTTAGTTATTTTCTCCGATCTAACAACTTCACAGTTATTTTTACCTTTTACATATAACAAGACAACATAAAAAAAAACAATATAAAAACATATTTTCATATTTCCTCTGAAATTAGGCAAAATTTAAATAAATTTTATCGAACCAAAACATTTACTTTTAAATTTAGTACAAGGATCTGATTTAGATCACAGATTAATTTTAAAAAATGTAAATAAAACTATTTAATAATTCAGCATGCAAGATTATTAATATGTTATACTTTTTGCATTACCTAACATGCAACTTATAAACATTTAAATAAAGACTCTCCGTCCGCTTCTACCTGACTGTAAGAATGCGATAAATTCAAAACTACTAAACCGAATTTTCTTCAATTTTTACTTACCAATAAATACTGTGATTCCTGAGGAACGTGTCGCATTATAATCCACTAACTGATCCGCGCGGCTTCGCTCCCGTAGCATAATGTTATATATAGCTTATGTTACTCGTGGATAATTTAGCTTTCGAATGGTGAAATAATTTTTTAAATCGGTCTAGTAGTTTTTGTGCTTATTCATTACAACCAAACAAGCAAACAAAGTTTTCCTCTTTATAATGTTAGTGTAGATTATAAAATTACGAATAGGAATTTAGGAGGAAGAGGAAACGATTAAATTACAAAGTATTTGAGGCATATCATGCTAATTTTAGCTTAAAAAAACTACACTTCACAATAGCCAACCGAGTATAGCGTCATTGACCGCAATGCTTAGCCAATGTACTAAGACATAATTGTTAAATAAATATTTTTATGAGTTTCCTGAGTTCAGTGGTTAAAAAATTCAGTTATCATTGACGGGGTGGCTGTAGTTTACATCCGGTTTTAGGGTTAGGGTAGGGACCTGTTTAGGGTTTTAGCCAGACGTTAATAACGTGACGCTATATGTATGTATCTCATAAACCGTGATAGCTAGAAAGATTTCTTACAAATAACGTATTCCCTTGCCGCTTTAAAAACAAATACTAAATATAAATAAAATATAATATTAGTAGGAGTCTGGTACGAAACATGACTTGCGAGCCCGACTCGCACTTAGCCGTTTTTTTTGTTAATGTATGACATGTATACAATTATACATATACAAGCAGGGCATGCGGTTCACTTGATGTTAAGTCACTGACCGCAGCCCAGGAACTTCTACAACATAAAAGTGTCGCAGATGCCTTGCCGGCATCATGATAGGAGATTGGGAGAAGAGCAGAACAGGATGGGAGAGGAATGGGATGGGAATACAGGCCTCCGGGCACCCGCTCACTGTACGAAATACAGTACAATACTGCTTTTAGTCGTCTGCGATGGAGGAAGGGTATATGTTTGTATGTTTGTGGGTCTGTATGTCAATTTCTTCGGCACGCCCTACAGTCTAAACGGCTGGACGTATTTTGACGTATGATGTGTTGTTGAATTTGTTAGAAACGCGGTAGTGATATATGCAATGAAAATTTTCAAAATGGCGCTGGCAAAAGAAAAAATTAATATTAAATATAATAATAAAAATTAATATTAATATTAAATTAAGAAAAAATATTTTTTTTATAGATAACTTAGTCGGCTTTTTGAAAGATAACTATTAATTAAGCTTCTTTATTAAATTATGAGTATCTATTTGCACGTTATTTAGTTAAAAATACCTTCTAAAAGCCAAGACCAGACAAATTAAACCACCCACGTGAGGATCCATCAAATAATAAATACAATTATTAACCAGTAAATTTGACATTAACTGAAGGCTTACCTCTGACCTTAAGTCTTGCGAAACTGTTAGGATTAACTAGCCAATGGACTCACTATAGATATAAAACGTGACTAATGATTATGATTTATATTTTTTTAATATTAAAATGGCTCCTCTGATTTCGGCCGTGGTGGCCAATCTCAGCGGAGACTAGCCAGCTGCGCAGGAGATATTATAGAGCTCAAGTGTACGCGCGAACACAGGTGCACTCTCTATTCCTTCACTCTCATAACCCGATGGGACGGCAGACCGACACGACCGGAGAGAGATCAGGCGCAGGACCGACGTTACTTTTATATGTTGTATGTTAAATTATATATCTCATATAAATACAGACGACTAGCTTCGACCCGCGGCTTTAGACGCGATAAATTTGCTTAAGATCGATAACTTTATCCAGATAGTCTATCGGTATGCGAAACATGATCAAAATCCATTCAGTAAATGCGGCAGGATTGACCCACAAACATTTATACTATTACATTTATAATACACAGGATAGTTGGATGTTAGTCCGTGCATTTGTTTATTTTGTTACTCAATAGAAAATATCGATCCTATATATTATTATCACATAGAAAGGTTTAAAGAATTTAGAAAGACCCCTGAATCACCTGGAATTTTCTCATTGAACCTTTCAGTATTTAAAATGTCAACAAAAGTCACTAATTTTGAGATACTTTTTTTTTCATTTTAAGTAAAACATCCTGTTTATTTTATAAATCATACTTTTTTATTGTTAAAAATAAATATTTTTTTTATTTAATGACGATGTCGTAATCGCAAGAATTCGCGTGTGTGTTCATTTAAACACAGCAAGGTATGGCAAAATACTATGAAATTTAAAATAAATATATTTAAATGAAAAATCTTAAAATTATGTTTTCTCTATAAATTTTAGCCTATGCTATTGAATTGAAATTGAAGATTATGCAAATTGTACATTAAAAAGTGCAATTAAAATTACTTACCAAAATACAAAAAACTATCGCACCGAACAGTTTACCCATGGCGGAAGATTCTTCTAAACAACTTAAACCTCTTGCTGCGCTTAAACCGCCAGATTTTGAAGAGCCGCCCTGCGCGCACGCACATCGATGCACTAATGATTTCGTTGGAAGATCTATAGATCACTAGGGTGGCCGTGGAGTGCAGGAAAATGGGATGCGACGTGATTGAAATTTGTGATCTCGGTGATGTAATGTGAAAATCATTTTAATATGATAGGATCTACAATTTTGTTGCTATTTTTTTAATAAATATATATTATATTGTATCTTTCTGACAACTAAATATTATTTTATTTAATAAATCAACGAAAACTTAATAATATTCGAAGGATACGGACAATCTCTTTGTATAACAATACTAATTTATCAAATACAATGCCATTCGCCGCCACAGAATAAAAGATATTTAAAAATTAGAATTATTGTCAATTTTTAAAACAATGCAACAAAATCCTTTGATAAAACTGTTGTGTCCTAACATTCGCATATAATATTTTTTTAAGTTATAGCAGGCAAGCGGGGCATGCGGTTCACCTGATCTTAAGTGACTAACCGCAGCCCATGAACATCTTCAACATCAGAGTATCGAGATGCCTTGCCGGTGTAACAAAATCAAGAAATCTTAAATTACTTCCTTACTTATGTAAAATTATAAATGTGAACGTTACTCTGTTTTCCTCTGAACCGATTTGGATAAAATTTTATATCAATATAGTTTCAAACTCCAGATAGGACCAATACTTTAGAAAAAATACGCGGGTTAAACCGCAAGGAAAGTATGATTATAAAGTATTTTATAATTTAAACCGTTAAATGGTCACCCTACACTATGTCCTCCGATCAGCCGTGAGGTGCAAATCAATTTAATACGGTTTATCGTTCATTGATAAATTAATACTAATGCGAATAAAATGGTTTCTTCTCAATTATACAATTTACATTTTCCTATAATTTAATTAAATTACGTTTCTAATTTTTGGTCCCCGTATATGTATGTTATGAAAAACATGTATGTAAAACCCTTATCACCAATTTATGAGCAATGAAAGGCCCGTGTAATTTACCCACCAATTATTGATGAATTTTCTCTTAAATTCAGACAAATCCGAGTTGAATAATAGTAATAACAAAACCGTAGAACATATTTTATTTAGTAACTAATGTCGGATCCACAATTATGTTTTTAATAAAGTGCCATCTATTATTTCTGTGACAAACTAATAAGAATTGAAGCTAAACCGAGGATTAAGAACTCTTCTACTGAGCACTAGATGTCTTGCTAATAATGATAGTGTTATGTACCCTTGATTCTTATACATTAGAGTTTAAATTACAATCCTATATAAAATACTATTTACAGTTTGTTTTATATTATTAAGTTTTGGTTATCCAGATTGTTCTCATCTTAATATTAACCATACTAAATCTACTTACCGCTAGATGGCTCTAGTAACTGACAATCATATTTTCTGTTACCATGGCAACATTTTTGTTTTGATTTCAATAATTGTCAAGTTTAGTTGGTTACTTTACGTTTCTTTTGAGTTTATTATAAAAATAATAAAATTATAGGATTAAAATGTCGAAAAGGGATTGTGCATCTTCGAATTTCTATTGTGAACGTTTTTTTCGACATTCACACTTATCTCAACGGATAAAAGGTGATCGAATATTACCAAAAGCAAAACTTGTGAAAAAAGTTGTTTTATCCAAAAAAATAGGAACACCCACAACAGAAGACAGAAAGAGCTGTTCCACAGGTATTATTTACAACAATAAAACATTCAATAAGCAAAAGAAAACGACTAAATCTGATTGCATTTTGGATCCATCAACGGCATCACAACCCATATTAGATTACTGTAAGAAATGTGGAGATGTGGAAATAAAATCCGATCCCAATGAGAAACTTAGCGACTTACAATCATTAAATAGAACTGTTAGTAGTAACAGAGCCAAACAGGAATTAAATAATGGTTTATTGAAACAATATTACAAGAATGAAAACTTCCAACAATCATCTGAATCAATCCCTGATATGTGTTATAATAAAAAGACTTCCTTAGGTACTATAAAAGAACAATCTGAAAATCTACTTTCGGATTCTAGGGATTCTATTTTCAGAATATATAAAGACCCTTCAGCGGAAGAATTAGGCTTTTTCAATCCAAATGACGCAGATAACATAAAAAATATAAAAGAATTTCGAAATGACAACTACTTTGAGTGTCATTCAGTAAAATCAAGAATTAACCAAGAAATTGCCAATGATAAAAAACATAAATGCATTTATAGATTTTACTTAAATGAGCGACTATTTCCAGTACCGTTTAACACTGATTATAATGAGAATATTAGATGTATGGAGTGTCACTTGCCTCTACAGAATAAAGAAGATTTATCAAATGTAAATGGGATGATACAAGCAAAAGTTAAACTAAATCATAAAGTACAAGATACAATAGTCATGTTGCCGGTTAAACAGCATTTAATTATAAAAGAAAGAAAGAAGGAACAGAGTAAAAAAGAATTAGACTCTGTGTATTTTGGAATTATAAAATTAAATTTGAATGGTGATTCAATATTTAATAGGACTCAACCTGATGATTCTTTGGCTCTTAAATACCAAAAGGGGTATAAAAAGATCAGTGATGATTTAAAATATGAGTATTGTGACAGTGATAATAATGGAATTGTTATAGTTTGATGTTGTTTCATGTTGTAATAGATAGATGTCTTTTAATAATTGAAATAAAATGTTTTTAATTTGCCTTGCATGTTTGTGTAATGTTGCTTTTACTTTTGCGACCTTTCCTTATTGTAAATCATTATGAATAACAGATAATATCATTTATTTATTTTATTGACTCATTCACAATAAATACATTGAAACAAACAAATATTAAGAACTTAATGTATAAAGTGTAAAAAAATTAGGAATAAAAAGTGCATACTAAATATTAGTAAAATCTATAATTCAAAATAAAAAAGTAAATTAAATAAGTTAAACACTCATGATTATTTTATATTATAGTTCTAAAAGTTTGCTTCATATATAACAAACTGAAATAAAATTAAACTAATCTGCAAAATTAAAAATCTTAAGAATGAAATGTGGTGAAATAATTGATAATTTTATATTATTTTATTTTCATGTTAATTATTTTCGAATTACTCCTACTAGTTTACAGTAAACTTTATGTTTGATTTTTCTTATAACATTGAATTATGAAATTTGAGATTAAATTATTATTGACTCTATTAATTATCATAATATACTAATGACATCATAAAAACAATATACTTGATTAAAATAAAACAAAGCCTATAAGGATATATGCATTTATATGCCTAGAGAATGCAAGGAAATGTAGAATACAAGGTTGTTACACAAAACAAAATTACAGGATATTTTTAAATTGTCAATAATTTTTGTTGTGAGTTTTTGTGTACCATTTGTGACGTGAAGCAGTATTGCAATGTTTCGTCAACATCATATGAACCGCATGCTCTGCTTGCTTGCTTGCCTATAACATAAAAAAAATCTGTGAGAATTTCAGCTTCGCAGCTATTACGATTTGTGAGTTACAGCCTGATGACAGATAGACGGACAGTAGAGGCTTATATAATAATAGAGTCCCTTATAAAGTTAAACAGGCAAAAGATAATTTTAATATGATGAATGTTTAATTAAGCAAAATATATATTTATAATTTGAACTAATTTTATAAATGGTCCCATTAACTATTTAAAACTTTAGTATGTCTATTTAAATTAAAGTAGTTATCATAAAAATAAACATTAAGGTTTATCCAAATGTACCATTTATAATACAAAAGATATTTAATTATAAACATCACATAACACATTACGAACTTTTGATGTTATAATTGATATATTACTTACGCGATTATATAGATAATAGTTATTTTAAATTACTATTCGTCATTTCATAACTACTCATACGTCAATGAGGTGTTTTCTTGATTTTCCTTCCATTTGATTTACTTACCAATTTTTTTGAGATTTCCTTAATAACCTTATTTTGTATTATTATTTTTGGATAATGTTTGATAATGTCTCCTTCTCTTTTGGCAAATTTAATATAACTAATAGTAGATCTATACTAATATTATAAAGAGGAAAGATTTGTTTGTTTGTTTGTAATGAATAGACTCCGAAACTACAGGACCGATTTGGATGAAATTTTGTACAGAGATTCTTTGAAACCCCAGGAATGACATAGAATAGTTTTTATCCCGAAAATCCTACGGGAACGGGATATGTATACGCGGGTGAAACCGCGGAGTCAGCTAGTATGTAATATAACTAAAATATAATTTCAAGTAAGTATGTTCTAGACCACGTCATAAGGAATCCTAGTGTATGAGCAAGTGAACCAATAATATTTTTATATTCTTATTTCATCCTCGTAGTTGGAATATAATATAATGAAAAATAGTCGGTGCATTTCCGCAAACTATTTTTTGAAAATAATGGCATGTCGTTTAGCTTGTATTAGAGGCATGTTTATTAAAATTTTAAAATAGCAAAGTGTGCCTCTAATTTAAACAATATTGCATACAAATAAATAAGATCCTCTATCATAGTGTATGAAATGATTAACAGTTAACACCGATTATGTTCAAGTACTTAAAACAAAACAGGCACGATATATGCAAATATTATAATAATATTACTATTTATATTCTACATAATATAACAGTCGAGCGGAAATGCTCGCACACATCTAAAATATTCAACGAACACATGTAATTCATGTTTTGTTTTGCCTCATAATCATAATCCTATTGCAGATTTATCATTTCGCAGGCGGCTGTTTGGAAGTTTTGAAATATATCTCACGTTTATGAGAACGTGAAGGGATGGAAATATATATTGTTAACACTGCATCCTAGACCTGATATTGACATGAAACCCGTTTACAATTTACAAGCCGCCGTTGCCATTCTGCAACCGAAATAAAAAATATATATGACGGCGAAAAGCGCGCGAATTCAGTCATTGACAGGAAGGCGTTGCGCGCGCACTCTCACTTTCGTTCGGAAACTCGTGAGAGCTATACCCACACAAAAAAGTTTTAAGTGAAACAAAATGCTGCGGTTATTTTTTATTTTTATATTAAGTTCAGTGCTCGCACAAAATTCATTGCGTAAGTTGTAATTACTTTATTTTTTAATGCGGTGAAGGTTTCGAGTCGCAAATAAGTGATCTTGCGGTTATTTTTATTTTCATTGTTAACGTCGTGAACAGAAAGTAAATGAATAGGTTTTTAATCGGCAATTAAAGAACTGTATTAGGTAACAACAATTAATGTAGCTCGAATGTTTTATTTCTTATGCTGAAACATAGATTTCAAAGCTAAAATTATATTTAAATACACAATTTTAGCATTATGATTGATTATAAGAAATAAATAATTTAAAAACTTCGGACTCGAACTTGTGTATTTTATCTTTTTCACAATCGATTTCTTTTGCAATGATAAGCAGAAAATAAAATTATTAAATAGATATATTTATTAATGAAATAAAAAATCATTTAGATGCATCAGGATGGGTCAAGCCTCGGCTTGTCAAAATATGCAGAAATCAATTTTCTTCAAATAAAAGTAAAGTAAAATCCCATTATGAAATAACAAAACAAAATAAATAAAGAAATAAACTACTTGAACTTTTTAAAGTAAAAACCTTATAAAAATATTGTGATAATTTATTTTTATAATACTTAAGAGTTACAGAGACTACAGAGTTTTCATATATATTAATTTAATTATAACTTTTACTGAAATATGGCAATAAATAAAAAATCTGTAAGTACGAAAAAGTACTTAACCTAAAAGTTTGTCCTTCGCGAGATAACATTACAACATTACTCAGAGATCGTCAAAGGACGTGTGGTGCAACAAACTGGAGAATTTCTTTACAAATGCATCTTACACACACGTGTCACAACAAAATGATTTAAGCTAGACTAGCTTTGTGTCATAAAAGCTAGATTAAGGTTAACCCGCCATTATTGATTTTAACCAATGATTGATTGTCTATGGTTGCTACATATTTTTGCGTAATGTATTATCAGTAGTAAACAGAGCTATAGAATTATTTCATTATATATTAAATGGGCTATCTAATACTAAAAAAAATTTTCGAATCGGACCAGTTGTTCCTGAGGTTAGCGCGTTCAAACAAACAAACTCTTCCTTCAGCTTTATAATATTAGTATAGATTCACTTCTAAATTGCAATTATTCATTATTAGCTGTTCCGTGCTGCGCTCCCGTAGCACAATATTATAATATATAGCCACACAAAAAGATATTTTCTTAACTTATAGTTCCTGAGATTAGCGCGTTTAAACGAACAAACTCTTCCGGATTGTATTGTTTGTATGTATTTATGCTGATGAAATTTAAATAACATTAAAATAATTATGAAAACTATGTATACTTAGAATTTTAAAAAGGTAAATGGGAGGGAGGGGGCTCTATATGCTACTCGAAGCATCCATTGTCATGTATGAAATTTTTTGTAGTACTAAAGATCCTTCTATAAGCTATCGGTCCTTAATATACAGGATATGGAGTAATGATTAGATAATATGGTACCTGAATATAGAGGACGTTAAAACGGTTAAAAAAATCGGTCCCTCGGTTTTGGAGATATTTAACATTAAAAACATTCACCCTTTGTTATACTTTTTGGTGGCAAGGCTACAAATGCATTATCGGATATTAATCTATGATTTCAGGGGGTGTATGTGTAAAAAATTGGCAATCGTCCCCAAATTGTAAATAGTTAAGTCCTCGGAAAAAAAATGCAAAAAGTATTAATACATTCAAAACTTCGTATTTTTTTCTAAAAACCATATTATTAAAATATCTTATTCAAATTCATTTATTTGCCCAAATGCGTGTTATTTTAAACTATCTTAATGGTGTTTCAGTCATAACATCTAAAAAATTTAAAGTTTTTAAAGATATTTCTAGAATTCTCGATGACCTAGTCTTATTTGAACTAAAAACAATTATAGCTTTACAAAGCAATAAACCAGAAGCGGTTAAAGTTATGAAATAATAATATGCATGTGGTATTAAGCGGGAATTCCAAGGTCTAGAAGTTGTTACGCATTTTTATAATCTAAAATTTCCATTATGCGTTAAATGTTAATAAGTGGAGATTCTATGTTAGATAAAAAATTAAGTTTGGACAATACTTTTGTTTTAAGGTTTTCCAACAGAAGTTTTTTTTAAGGTGATTCGATTTCTGGACGAATAGATTTCTTATGACATTATACTCTATGGATGTTTATTTTTTTTATACTGCCTCTTTCTCCCTTTATTAAAATGATAGTGACAGCATTATAAGTAATAAATATTCTTTAATATTTAAAAAACATGTTTTATCACTGGCTGAAAATTTAAATTTAAATTAACTAACCTCTACAACCTAACCTCAAATACCCGGGCTTCTAGAATTTTTCGATATCGGCAAAATTTTATTTGAACCCCAGTTCTAGTTGTGCCCTCCCTTTGAACCTGCCTATGACTAATGGCTCGCTCCGAGCTAGACCACAAGCTGTAATGTATAAATCAAGACCTTTAATTTGTAACCACACAAGGATATTCATAACTCTTCTTCAAATTAAAGATTGTTTTTTTTTTATTTTTTGCCAACAAAATTTTATTAAGTTCAGAAATACCATACCCTAGATATCATCAAAAAATAACATTATTACTTATATACAAAAGATAAGCGTGTTAAATAAATGAAGTTTTCTAATATGTATTTGAGACCATTAGATTAACACAACCATCGAGCGAATAAAAATAACCTTAAAACTTTAACATCAATCTTTATGATTTATTTGCTCAAACTAATTAAATATTTAATCTCTCAAATGGGTAAATGCGATGAGTAATATTCAAATATTATACCACTATGTTATTATAAAAAGCGCAAACCATTTTTTTTCTTTTTTTATGTCCGTGTGTCAATTTTCATTTATAGTAGGGATATTTTATTATGGTTAGATTATTAGGTATTACACATATTTGCAAACGGTTCATGTAAAAGTAAAGAATTTATAATAATAAGAAATTTTTAATAAGCATGCATTTGTAGAGATGTATCAAATATCGCTAGCTTCTAATAATATTATGGATTAATGTCGAAAAAGGTCACGTAATTCAAAATTGTCCATAAAATATTTTAATTTTTTTACACAGTTTAGAACAAAATATGATAAATTTTACAATTTCACGGTAAAGTATTTCTCGACTTCAATAATAAATATTAGATTCCTAGATGTTACATTAACTTCGTATGTACCTTCTAGAAATTAAATACATAATTATTCATATTATTTAATCACCTAATATACGTAACTGTTAGTTAGAATTACCAAAGTTATAGAATTACATCTATAACGGCTTATGCAATGCAGCGGTCCGATGATTCGATATTTTCCTTTATTATATGTGTTCTTACTTTTATTCTTTATCTTTACACATCACATAATTAATACATTTAAAATTATTCAGAAATTTAATATTAAATAAAATAGATTTAGCTCATAATATTTTAATGTTAGCAAGCAACTAGTAAGCCGTTATTTGATTTATTATTAACTTTTTCTTTGTGTAATTTCCATTTTGTAATTGTGCAACCTAGGCTAATATTTTAACGGCAGAACCAGTGATGTATGCTATAGTTTTTCTTTATAATTTTCTATGAAATAGGTTTGACTAAATTCTCACAGAGCGCGTACCTCTTCAAAATACAGAAAATTGTAGCCCACGCGAGCGATGCCGCGGGTAGAGAGTTAGTTATTTTTTGAAGGTTATTGAGGATTCATTGAGTGTTTAACGTTATCTATACGTTAAGATTATTAAAAAGGCATGTCCGCAACTCAACCAAAATCTCACATTGTCATTTGTCACGTGTTATGACATTTTCACGACTTTAGAAGCATACATCTCAAAAAATATTTATTTTAGCAAAAAACGCATTTAGAAACCTCAATTTCATTTTTAAAGACCTATCTAATGACACCTCATTTAATGATGTATTCGTGAATTTATTTTTTTACCCTTCGTTTACATGTATGGAGAGCCACCCCAAAAATATTTTTTTCAAATAAAATGTAGCCTATAAGTTCACCTAATATTGGTCTATCAGCAGTGAAATTTTATAAAAATCTGCCCAGTGGTTATTACGTGATTGACGCACATACAAACAGATAAACAGACAAACAGAAAAAAAAATTATAAGCATGGTTTTGGTATCTATAGAACATACATATTGCATACCAATTACTCTTTTTGAAAAGTATTCAATGTACAGAAATGGTTCTGTTACTGTTTTATTATATGTATAGATGATAGATGTAATCTGTGAAATAAAATAAAAAAATAAATTATTTAAACGAAGACATGACGCACCTTATTACCTTTAAGTCTTTTCTCGTCTATCTATGCCTTCCTCTATTTTTAGCTATTTGTTTATCAGGGCCTTATTCGTCCTTGTGCATTGCATTCAAATGGGTGCATTGTGTTTATCGCCCATTAACATTGAATGCTCTATCTGGCCTTGGCACGTAGCCCTGGTGACAACCTTTTTCATCCTAAATTGCAAAGGTTGATGACTTATACGTGGTTACTTGACTTATATGTGTAACTGTTCTATAGATTGATATGTATAATATAATAATAATGCCGCCCCGATCGTTAACGGTCATGGCCAATCTCAACAGAGACTACCCAGATACGCAGAAAATATAGTGCACAAGTATGTGCGCAAACGCAGGTGCACTCTCTGTTCCTTCACTCTCATAACCCGATGGGACAGCAGACCGACGCGACAGAGAGATCAGGCGCAGGACGTTTTTAAATGAGTAAATTCATTCCTTCATTTATATATTTTTCTGTCCTATTTTTTCCTTCTTTACCCATAAAGTTGTTTTTTTTGTATTAACTCCACATTAATTTTTTCGCTGTTTTATACCGTACCTTAGTAGCAAAGCTAATTAAGACTAAACTAAGTAAATCAAATCTATTACTATAAAATTAAAAACAATTAAAAATATATTTAATAAACTTCATTATCAGTTATAAATAGCATTTTTACGATTCGACCAATTCGAAGACGTTAAAAAACGAAGTATTAAACAGATTTGATACAAATCTCACATTACCCTAAAGTCCCCTCTACACATCGGCAAACGCATACACGGACGTCACCTGTCAAGGGATCTATATAGATCCAGATAGATTCACATATTACCCCGTTTTCACGTCCGCGTATGCATCGGCTGATGTATAGAAGTGGCTTAACAACCGTTCACGGTACCCCAACAGTTAGCTAACGTTGAAAGTTCTTACGCAATAGGTATCGCTTTCTAGGCATTAAATTATGATCGTGAATACTAGGGTTTTGCCCGACAATAAGATAAAAGTAAAGTATATCATTTAATCTTATCGAATTTAATTATAACTTAAAAAAATCTATTTCCAACTTTATAAGTACCCCTAAACTATTTTAAGGGACACTTATATTGGAAAAAAGTGTCACTTCGAATAATAAGTGCTTCATCAACTAATAAAAGTCATATTAGAAATGTAATGACTGTCAATTAAATAAAACAATATTTTTGCAAAACTTATATTGGAAAAGATTCGTTCAGAAATATTGGAACACCGTAGTTATCTTCACAATTAGGAAATAAATTATAATTACCTGAAAAACGACATAACCTTTAAAAGTAAAGTCGGAAGAGTAAAATTTACATTAATTTAATGATGCACTTCGGAAAATTTATGATGTACAATATTGTCTTAACATTGACATTTAAATTTAACTACATATAACTTACAAATGTGAGACTTTTTACCGACTTATATTTGTCAAGGAACAATACATAATATTTTACCAATTATTAAAATTATCAGGAAGGAGTGCAAACCATATTATGATATGTCTATTATAAAATATTAGTAGCTCCTCGGGATCAGAAAGCTGGGGATGATTCGGAGATAAACTCAAGCATTCAAAAAAATCGTAAGCATTGTCCAACGAAAACCGGTTTAGCAGTTACTTATATAAAATACCTTCTAATGAAAATTTCTATGAGTGTATTCTATAAGAAAATTTTAATGTTCCTGAATATATGACGTCACAACTCACAAGCCTGTTCAGATCTAAGGTAGGCCCATACTTCCCATTATCCATGCTTGTTAGTGGTCGGTCTTGAATTAAATCTTTCTCCTCTAGTGTAAATTCTTCACCCTTGAACTACAAGGTCGATCTGTAAATTACTAGTTGATCCGCGCGGCTTCGCTCCCGTAGGATAATGTTATATATAAAGCTTATGAAATATTGTCTATGTCTCGTGAATAACGTAGTTTTCAAATGGTAAAAGAATTTTTAAAATCGGTCCAGTAGTTTTTGGGTCTATTCATTACAAACAAGCAAACAAAGTTTTCCTCTTTATAATATATAAGTGTAGATAGTGCAGACAAGAGGTACTTTCTTATAGACCGGATAACATATACTTAAATATGAAACATTAATTTCTAACTGAACTCAGAGTCTAAGTCCAAAACATAATGGTTTTGGAACAACGATAATCTGTTTTTGGGGCTTTACTGTTATATAACGTTACATAAGGACCATTGTTACTTTACTCATTTTTTGGCGTAATTAGCCTTTGACCTAGCTCTTAAGAATTTGTCATCTTCCCAATAACTGAGTATTATAAATCATTTTTATTTGCATAAGTATCAATGTACTTATAAGTTACTTACCTCTTCAGGGTTCACTTTCGGAGAGCATGCTTACGACACAAGCTCGCTTAGTGTCTTAGACTACCCGATTGGCACAGTGGATATAGCAATGGCATATTGCGCTGAAGGATGTGGGTTCGATCCCCATGAGTAGAAAATTATTATGTGATGAAAATTTAAATTTTCTACGTTCTGGGTGTTTATTTGTCTATAATATGTATGTATTTACAAAAAAGAAGTATGTTTTAGTATGTCTATCAACTGATAGATGATCTAGTTTCATAGTGAAAGCTTTGCTTAGTATGGGACAAGATGACGTTGTGTTAAATGTCCAGGAATATTTATTTATCTGCAGGAATAACGTTGTAGTGTCCTATGATACCAATAAAATTGTGAACATGTCAATAATGATTTTTATAAGAAACCACCTGTGGTTTTCAGCGTTTCTTACGCTTTTATTGTCTGTTTTATTTTATACAAACTACATTAGTATTCACGTTAACACGGAAAAGGCCCTACCTAACGAAAACAAACGTTTAATAGCAATTATGGAAATGCAGCTTTTTTATTCAATGGTTGTCTGCTTTAGCATATGTGTTGAAATTAAACCTTTGTTATACACTTCCTTGTTCAGTTTCATCCTGTCGTTATGGGACTGACCGCAGCCCATGAACATCTACAACATCAAAGTGTCACAGATGCTTTGCCGACTTAAAGGAAATATGGAATAGAGAGGAAGTATTGAGGGGATATGGAAAGGATTAATGATGGGAATAGGGTGAGGAGCAGAAAAGCCTGCAGGGTGAGAAATTAGATGGGAATACAGGCCTCCGGACTCCCGCTCACCGTACGAAACAGAGTGCAATGCTGTTAGATGCCAATCTTCTGCAATTAATTGGTTAATAAAATATTTTTATTTTTATTTATTTTATTTTATTTAATATGTTTGCACAAACCGTAGTTTGTGTGTATCAACTCGTAAATTGATAATATGAAAAAAACAGTGAAAGTAATTAACTGTTTTTCTTATGAAGAAATCCGCGAATTACCATTAAAATGATGATTACCGAAATCGTATGTCGTTCACATTGACATTATCGTCACGACATTTTAAGTCGTGTCGTGGATTTTTCCTTTACGATGTCGTAAACGCAACGCAATATCGTGACCGGTGGCAAATGAATCTTCTCGTGTATTGTTAGCAATACTATAATATCGTAACAATAATCATAAAATCGTTAGAGTACTCGTAAAATCGTATTTAAATTTATATGTAAATTTTGTGATTTATGCGATGCAAATGCAATTGCTATGTATAATTATAAGCCATTAAATAAATCATAGGAGAACTATTGCAAAATTAAATGTTAAACGTACCTTTAAAACAATTTTTTTGAAAAAGTTTATTGTTACATTTTGATAAACAATCCAAAAGTACCTATTTATTGTCATAATAAATTTATATAATTATGCGCGCTTTGTCTGTATTTTCTGATATATGTATTTTCGCATCTGTATGCATTTTTAAATTCATATAAAATAAATCTGAATATAACAAGGGTTTGAGATGCTTTTAAGAAAATAAATCGTTAATGATACTTTAAATTATGTAATATCGCCTTAAATTACAATTATTATTTTTTTAAAAAAACGTGCCTCATTTTTTTTGGGATATTTTTGAAATCAGAAAACGTTGGTCTATCTAAAAGTGCTTTTAGCAACGAATCTCAAAAAAATAAATGTCACTTAAAAAATTGGGGACGCTTTAACTTACGACTCCATTTCCACTTCTAGTCCACAAATTGAGGAAAATCATAACTTTGGAAACAGTAAGAACAAAATATTCCACACTGTTAGAAGATCTTAAAAAAAATTAGGACATCTATTAAATTTAGACTTTGTTGATCCACAAATAATTATAACTTAGAAAATAGTATAATCAAAACATTCCACAACCAAGAACTTACGAAACAAAGTATCACTCAAAAATTTAGGGACACTTCTAAAGTGTCATTCCGTCCACAAGGCAATCATAACTTAGGAAACAGTAAGGGCAAAATATTCCACATTGTCCGAAGATCTTACAAAACATAAGATCGGATTGGGCGCAAGGCCGCGCGGTGTAATGCTTGCCAAACGTGACCCGGTGTTGAATGAGATGCACGAAATAGCTGGCCTGGGGGTTTGGGAACAGTCTTACTAGTATTACAAACCACTGAACCGATTTGGATGAGATTTTAATTAATTTTCGCAGGTAAATATTTAATAAAATATAATCTATACATATAATAAAGCTTAATAGGGTCGAAAATCTGTACTTTGAAGATATTAAAAAAAATCGTCTGGGGATACTTAAAATTCTGACAGTTTTTAGAATTTTTGTCTGTTTATCTGCTTGTTCAAAAATATTTTTCTAAATCGTCATAATCATCACTAGATTTTTAAGTAAATTTTGGTCTGTATAAAACATTGTGTAAAGCCTACGTAGTCTCTCAATTATTGTAATAACATATTTGAAAAGTTTACCTCTGTATAATGCATGCTGTATCAGCCTATAATTGTTTGATCCATTTAACAAGAAGTTTACCATATTTAGGTTTCAATGTAAGTTTAAATGTAATTAAACGTTGGTTGGTCAATAAATAAAAAAAAATATAAATAAATCTAGTGTTTAATATAATACCGTCATACCAATTGATTCCATTGTTTGTTAAGCAGATGCCTATTAGTGTTCAAACAAAGAAAATACGTTACTTAGAAACAATTAAGTCTTAAAAGTACAGTAATTAGAAAGACATTTCCACGGTCCATTCCCAAGTGATGATTACACCTGGCATCACGCCAATAATAATCTTTTTCTATTGCATTATTCGTATTATGATTCATATTATTTCCTAGGTCAGTGACTGTGTGACCTTCAATAAATATTGAGAAATGATGTTAACTGTAAAGCTTTAAAACAATTAAGTTCTCCATAGTATCAAATTTTGTTTGCGACTGTTATAATTAAAATAAAAAACCGGCCAAGCGTGAGTCTGATTCGCGCACGGGTTTCGTATATAGGGACCGATCTTAGTATTTGTTGTTGTGTGAAAGTTGTATTGATCTTTAAGCTATCACGTTTCATGAGATACAGCGTGGAACATTCAAGTAACTTTTTTTATAAATTATTATTTTTGAATCATGAATTATTATTTGAATTATTATTGATGAAACAAAAGAAGACGCCCCAGCTTATACTGAAGACCGAAATCTTGATACAGCGTTGTTTTTTTTTTAATTTCACTATCACGACAAAATCGTGTCGTGTGATTTTTAGTCCAAACGTCAAAACATACCTGCTTTATGATTACATCACTTGTAGAGGTCAAGTTTACATGCGAAATGTACTCACGAATTTATTACCATTTTATGCGAGCGAATTTTTCTAGAAAGAAGCTAATTTACACTTTTATAGCTCTTGTTTTGAGAAATATGTAAAAATTTCTGGTTTCATTGAACTGTTAATGGGGTCAAATTAATGTGTTTTTTGTATATTACTTTAATGGCATTATGTTAAGGTTTTTGAGCAAAATTAACTCGGACTTGGTATATTATTTGAATTTCATAATCATTGAAAGCTATTACTATATAAACTAATATTATTGTGAGGAAAGATTTGTTTCTTTTTTTTTGTTTATATTGGAAAGGCTCCGAAACTCCAGGACCGAGTTGGATGGAATTTTGTACAGAGATTCTTTGAAACCCAAGGAATGACATAGGATAGTTTTTATCCCGAAAATTCTACGGGAACGGGATATATACTAGCTAATAACTAATATATTTTTGAATAATTTATTTTCTTACGACTTGAAATAATCCGTTATAATTCTAAGATTCGCGATGTGTCATCAACTGTTTTGATTATTATGTAATGGAAATAATATATTCAAGTTAAATAACTAGTTTGATTAATGATTATATCTTAAAATATTTGCGGTATATATTGACCTTCGACTTAACGGGTCTTTTCTTTAAAGTCTCTAATTAAAATACTTAATACTCCGATATCCTATGGAATTTTTTAGGTTTTTGCTTGATCTAATTAATAAATAATTAACTAGTAGATAATAATCTGTATATTAATCCTCCTCTATTAATCATGCTCGAGTAATTTTATCAGTAAACACTCTTTATTGTATTGCCTGTGCTTTGAACATTGTAGTAACATACAACTTATTATATAAAAGAAAACACAATCATTTAAGAATTTTCTTTCTAATAAATTAATTGATTAATCTAGAATATTTTGCAAAGGACATTTGAGTTTAATACCATTTCAAAACCGCCCCCGGGCATATTAGGACATACTAATATTGCACATGGCCGACTTCGGTGGTGTCAGAGGGCCTAAACACTGCAAAACAACTAAATAGATAATTTATTAAAATAAACATATAATAAAATGAACTAAAAAAGATTGTCACTGCAAAAGCCATTTGATTCCTACTTACTATTAAATTGTTTAATAATTTGATTCAGTTATGTATGTGTTAAATATAGATCAGTCTGGATATTCGATAAATCATAATTCAACTCAGTTTTTTTTTCTAATTGGGCTTTGAGTAAATTTTAGAACGACCTAGAAGTACAATAGCTTACATTATTCTAAATAATTACGCATTTACCACTGATGAATTAATCTCAAAAGCAAAAGCAAAGGATTCACATTCGATTTCTTACCATTGAGTCACTAATGTTGCAACTTGCAACGTTGCAGCGTCTGTTTTCGTTCGGATTTAACTCTCAATTCATCCATCGAAATTCCTAAAAAGCCATTTTTTCTGCCGTTATTAATAACATTTTAAATTTAAATATCAAGAAATCCAAAACCCATACTCGAGCTCTGCTTCTTACTTGAAAATTTAACAAATCATTCATTCCAAACCTTCTTGCGAGAATTGTTGGGAGGCAAAATGTTTCTCTTAATACAGGTTGCCAGACAACCTAGCTAGAGAAACATTAGCTTTTAGGTATTATTACTATGTAACTCTTTAACTCTTTAATTATTAACATTACACAAAGGCCTTCCCAATCCACTGATCAATCTTAATTACGGTTAGGGTTACATTCGAGTCCTTACCATTAAGTAAATGTAACTAATCCCAACATATCCACTGATCAATCTTTTCGGTTAGGGTTACATTCGAGTCCTTACCATTAAGTAAACGTAACTAATGTTGCAACGTTGCAGCGGCCGACTTCTTGCGGTGTCGACAGAAGGACGCAGGCCTCAATGACTGCCTCAAGACCGCCGTGCCCGACGCGCTCAGGAAGATGAAGAAAGGTAATCTATCACTTTATGTTTCATTGTCTACTAGCTGTTCCACGCGGCTTCGCTCTCGTAGCATATGTTATAATTTATAGCCTATGTTACTCGTGGTTACCATCTGCATCCGTACCATCATCTATGTAAATAAGAAAATCGCGACTACTGCGTCCTCCCCTTTAAACGTAAATAGTGTAAAACCTCTTGAAATATTTATTTTTTATTAATGGAATTGTTTGGGATATAAATTCAATTTATGAGAATATAAAAAAATTGTTATAATAATGTGAAAGTTCGAGGCATCCATAAATATTATAGTCCGTTTTAATAGTTTTTTTGTTATCGATCACGTTTAACTAAAATTTATAGTGTTATAGCATTTACATGCAATTTATATTTATATCAGTAATAAATTCTACTTATTATGACTTCAAAATTTTAAAATACCTGTTTTAAGTGATATTTAGTATAAAAGTGTCACTTCGAGAAACTTATTTAGGGGTACTTTTAAATTTAGTAATCGTCGGTTATTGGTTTTCATGAATTATTATTTTTTTCACATTTTTAATATTATTAAAACAAAACAAAAATAACATTAAATAATTATTCCATAAAAAATAATTATCCACTAAAATTGTAAAAGCCTAATAATTTCGTCCTCTGCCTCGAAATCGATTTTTATTAACTTAAATAATCATTTAAAATAAATACTTCACGTAATGGTTACAAGTGGATAATTCACTACGGTTTCATTACCAAGTTAATACGTTAAGAAATTATAATTTCTCCTTCCAGGCATCCCCAGCCTCTCCGTCCCCCCACTAGAACCACTCGCAGTATCCGGCATGAACATCGACGCAGGCGCAGGCCCGGTGGTCATCACACAGAACTACAAGAACATCAGACTGCACGGCCTGACTGACTCCATTCTCACTAGCTACAAGTGAGTACAAACATTGCCCACTAGCGCCTCTAGCGGTGACACATGAACATCTGCGCAGGCGCATGTCCGATGGTCATCACACAGAACTACAAGAACATTAGACTGCACGGCCTGACTGACTCCATTCTCACTAGCTACAAGTGAGTACAAGCATTGCCACTAGCGCCTCTAGCGGTGACACATGAACATCGGCTTAGGCGCAGACCCGGTGGTCATCACGCAGAACTATAAGAACATCAGGCTGCACGGCCTGACTACAAGTGAGTACAAACATTGCCACTAGCGCCTCTAGCGGTGACACATGAACATCGGTGCAGGCGCAGGCCCGGTGGTCATTGCATAGAAGTATACAAGTGAATTGTATACATAAAAAGATAGCAATAAAGAGCGATCAAATGAGTCCGTAAATGGAGCATTCCTTCGCTACGATTTAAATCAGTCTCGCTATGGAGAAGTTACCACTCTCCCAGAAAATCGACGTAACACGTTATCGTTAACTATAACTCTTCATTTCATTCCTTTAATGAACCCCTTTCACCTCCTGTTATCCTACCTCCTACCTTACACAGTATACAGATATATTCAGTATACTAACTTAACTCATATATAACACTGAGACAGAAAGAAAGTATTTATTCAAGTAGGAGCATTGCTTTGGTGTGAATTGGATCGCTCGCGTGACTGATAAGTTTCCACTCCTACGCAGAAAATCTACGTGAAATGGTATCAATTTTACTGTGTTTCATATTTATATTTAATTCCCGTCTAATAACTTAACCTCTTTCCCCTTTCAAAGCTGGAAAACTACTCACGTTAAGTATACCATGTGGTACCCTAAGATCGGGTGAGGTCGTAATATTATGTTGTTAGTAATTAAAATGGACGCTGCAGATTTATAAGTTAACACATTATAGACCTTGGTAATACAACATAAATGAATAATTATGAGTATACTCAAATGGATATTAATGAGCTTATGTAAATTGCTGCATACTGATTATAACAACATTGCAGATTTTATTTTAATTATTATGAGATACTTGTTAATTCCTGACCATATTTATAATAATAATAAAATTAAATGCATAGCTATAATACTATACAAAGAAAAGTGTAAATTGCAGTCTAATTGCATTGCCTTAAAACCAATTCATATTTATTTATGACTATTTTATCCATTTATCACCTTATCTATGTTTTATGATCCAAAAATAATAAAATTAATGTATGATTCATTATTACAAAGCCGACTTGAAGCTTTGCCTATGTTTATGGTTAAAAATAAAAATATTCATTGTCTATGCTAAATTATTTCGGCTGACTTGAAACATTGTCCATGTCTATGGCCAAAAATAAAAATATTAATAGTCTATGTTAAATTATTTCAGAGCTGACTTGAAGCACTATCGCTTACGAACAGATTCATTGACTCCAAAAATGGAGTTTATAGCAGATTACGTAATGAAGGGAAGAATTCTAGTTTTGCCTATACAAGGGAAAGGCATTGCCAACGTTACTATGGGTATGTAAAAGCGCCATCTATCGACAAGTAGACAACATGTTAAATATTATGTTTTTTCCTTTTTAAAAATAAAAATAATAGAAATATTTTTCAAATATTTAGACCATATTCTAAACTGAACTGCAAACTACTAACTAAATTATTTATATTTTATATTATAAAAAAATGTATAGTTTTCAGGATAGATCCCATCCGTCATTATAAAAGTCTATGAGATATCGTATTCGGGTCGTTTCTATAAATTATGATTACCTTTTATTTTATTTACAAATTCTTTCAGTAAACTTGGTGGTAAAACATGATTTAATAGGAGAACCAGTAGAGAAAGACGGCGAAATCTACATGAGAATACGTGACTATAGAGTTAAATTCATACCAAAAAGAGTATATTTACACTTCTCTAATCTTTTCAACGGAGACAAGCGACTTGGAGATCAAATGAATTTGTAAGTAATTTTTGTTACACTAGCTAAAAGCGCCATCGAGTTAATACAAACGTATTACCTTTACAAACGTAAAGAAATTTATACTTGCTAGTTAGTCTACTTACCGAAAGATGTCTCTATTTATTTACGTTCTTTTAAATTAGTGACTTTTTACTGGCTTGAAATAAAAAAATATTCTATGTTCGTCACATAAATTTTTTGTAATATACTAATTCTACTTTTTTCCTAATCATGTGGTTTTCAATGTAAATTAAAAAAAAACTAGTGATTAAGAAAGTTTTTGTTTCTTATTTTTTTAAAAATTGTTATTTAGCAGTAACTAATCATAATATAATCTATTTAAATTTATTGTAATATTTTAGATTCCTCAACGAGAACTCGGATTTAGTGTTTAACGAATTAAAAGATTCTTACGAAAAGAGCTTAAGTTCGGTATTCCAAGACGTCACAAACAAGATCTTCAACTCAGTGCCAATGAACAAGATATTCCCAGAAGAGTAATTCTGTGATAAATATTTTATTTAATCTAAGTTTTAGTATAAGCGCTCAAGGTTACTTTTAATTTTAGTAAAATAGGTACTAAACATGGCAGTTTGTCTGCTAATTGTATTTATTAAAACTGCTTTAATTACCTGTAAAATAATGTTTAAGAAATAAAAAACAATGTGATAATTATTGTTTTATTTACCCTTTATATCATTGCAAAATTTGAAAACAGCGCCATCTAGTGTTGGTCTTGGAAAATATTACCTTTTTGTTTAGATTTCGATGGCAATCTCTCGTTCAATTCTATGTCCGGCATTTCTGGATTTGCGGCCATGCGCGCATTTCTCATACAAACAGATTTGCAGAACGCTTCATTTATTATTATAACTAAAATGGAAATATTCGAAATATAATGAATAGTGAGGAAGTAATTTTTTCGCAAATCCTTACGGTTAATTTCATTTATAATATAGGATTTACATGGCACGGGCAAGCTGAAACTGGTGTGATGCCTCTCCAAATATCCCAATATTTTATTGCTGAAGATGTTATACAGCAGAATTACCCTTTATCGTCTCTTACGACACCCACGGGTAGAAAAGGGGGTGGCAACACTTGTATTCTAACCCGTCGCCACACGGATAAAAACACATTTATTATTCACAGAGCGGATAGTTATATAGATTTTCTATTCCCATGTAAGTGCTTCATGAACTATTTATGCCCCGCCAAACTATAGTTAATAATATAGATAAAAAATTGTTTATTACTCACGTATTCCTACTAGAAGCAAATATATAACAAAACCAAGGATTATTCCCGCGAAGTCCATATTTATCGATAGCTGAAGAAATTTTACATTATTTGAATTATTCACTCATCATCATCACTATGAACAAGAAAAGAACTTTTTGTGATTTTTACAAAAGTCAAAAAATATATCTTATAAAATCTCATAAGTAGATATCTATATGTTTTTGAAATTACCACTGTCAAAGACAAAATTTAACGATTCTTTTCTATAATTGTATTTTTCAACAAATTTATGAAAAAACCGTGAAAAAAATGTTTTTACTTTCTATTCACGCTTGCTTTATTGTTTTCGGATGAAATAGAATTTTATTGGTAAAATTTTCAAATCGGTCCAATAATTTTAGAGCCCATTCAATGCAAGCAAACAATTTAATTAAACGTTTGCTCAAAAATATTTTTCTTACTCTTAACTAGGGGTCGACAACCTTTTCAGTCTACAGATCCAATAATTAAAATTTATAATTTCCAATGTTTTTAAAGAGCCACTATAAATTGTATAACAGCGAAAAAAGGGAAGCGGAGTAAGCGGTTGTATGCCATGACTATGGAATCATCATGTCAGCGAAAAAAATGCATCCGCACTAAACAACCACAACTTTAAACCCAAAGAGCAGCAGATTGCCAATCCCATAAAAAATAAAATTGTCTGTGTACATAGTAGGACATTATAAAGCCTACAATACCGACCGATATTCTAAATTAATGTAATTAGGTCTCTTTATAAATATTTCCTCTTTAAATTCAAGTCGTTTATTTCAAATTGGGTTTTTTGAAAGCTCTTTTGATACGTCACATATCTTATTTTTTATTTACCACCGATTCGGGAGGTAGTGTCTACTGAGAAGAACCGGCAAGAAACTAACTAATATACATATTAGTAGTAAAAAGTCACCGTTGATGGCAAGGTATCCTGGAGTTCCTGGTGGCCCTCCACAACCCTCGGATGGAGAGGAACGCCGCGAATATAATCAGCAGGAAAAACGAAGTCTCCCAGAAGTGGGCCACGAGCGTGCTCATCTTATTTACGTAATACTACAATTTAGGACATAATTTGTTTTATATCTATTGTGATCTGTGACAGATGTCGAGCAACAGTGACAGAAGGGAATGGTTTTTTATGTATTCATTATGTATTGAATTAAATACTTTTTTACACAATTTCCACTATTTGTAATATTGAAGGCAACATATTTCCATCATAATTAAATTTAGTTAATAATATTGTAGATTGTTTTGTTTTTTATTCTTTTCATATATGTATCTTCTGTCTATGTCTGTCTTCTATTCTATGTTTAGAATTTGAGACAAGTTTTAGATTTAAAATAAGCAAAGTTCGCCTTAAGGATTTTTTCCCTTATACAATAACTGCGTGAAACAAAATTAATGGCTCACTCCAAGCTAGACTTTGCGTTGTAATGTTGCATAAGTGAGCTAGAGTGGAGTGAGGACTGGGAACTCTCTATTCTTAACCTATTCCTTTCCGAGGTATCTACGACATATGAGTGTTCACGGCGGTGGTCATTTATTATTTAGACCTAATTCCTTTGCTTACACTCGATTATTATCTATATATATATAAAACAAAGACGGATTTGTTACAACATTTATAACCCGAGATATGCTGGACCAATTCGGCAGAAAACTCGTAGGATAGCTTAGGTATGGACAGGACCAGGAGGATGATATAGTATACATTTAATGTATATGTAATTAAATTTCACTAATTTTTTACTGTATGCATAATGCATTTGTGAGGGGAGGGCGCTGGTGTCTGTAGCACAGTGTACACTTCCACAGGCGCCCTTCAATTTTTATGTCAATTTTTATGTGAAATGATTAAATGATTTTAAACCCGGAAATCCCATGTGAAAAGATACATGGATGAAACCGCAGGGCACAGCTAGTAGTTATATAAATGACTTTATAGGAGCAAATAAAAGAACAATTCCATTATTGACATTTTATTGAATGAATTACAACAATCTATGGCATAGTTACTGGTAACGTACGTAAGAGAGAAATAATGCTTAGCCTCTAACACAGCTTGTTTCGTACTTTAATGTCATTATAAATACTATTTTTTTATCTACAATTAGATTTTTTTAATTTACCACACTCCAAAGTATCAAAAAATGAAAAATTGACAATGTCGAATAACACTCCAATGACATTAAAATACGAAAAAATAAATATAGGACATTTTCAACGATTCTCAAGTTTTGTTAGAAACAGTAAAATAACTTAATTTAGATAAATAGACAAGGATATAATTTAGTTTAAAAAAATATGAAAACTATCCTAAATCATCGAAATGTCTTTATCCATTGATAAATCTTAAATAAAGTTCTTAAATTACTTTTAATATAATTAATAACTAACTTTCTATCAGAACTGAGAATCGTTCAAAAATTATCAGCACCTTACTTTTGACTGGAAAAAACAAACCACTTGATTAAATAAACACCACAGATAAAATAGTAACAGTAAATGTAGGTGGGAATTTGTAACAGATTATACATTTTTTCGTAAGTTTTTGAACATAACAATTTAATATGAAATTACTAGAAATTTTATCATATTACCGTAAAATTGGTAAAATTGAAAGTTTCTCAAGCGGTTTGTAAAATCACAGTTTGGTAAGACAAATCGAGTGACATATACTTTCCCTAAAACAAGCAAGAGCATTACAATTTTGCAGATTGTAGGCAAATATATAAATATAACACTTGATAACATAACTGATTACGTAATAATAAATATAAAAGTATAATGACAAACTCAATTGATCTGGCATTGGTATAAAATAATTTTTTTTTTAATTTACTTAAACCAAAGACAGATCAATTCAGTTTATTTATGGAAGCATTGTATATTATATTTGATAACAATAAAAGTACACAATTGGGCAATAAAGGATAGCAAGGTTTACAAATAAGTCGATTACCTAAGTCTATAACATTTCGGAATAGTGAAAAATATTTTGCAAAATGCTTTATATGTCAATGTGACAACTTTGACAGTTGTTTTTTTTTTCGTGTATAGGCTGCAGACACATCTATTTTTTTTAATAACACACACTCATCGCTTTCGACATTAATTTAATTATTCATTAAATTATCCATTAAAATGAACGAAAACGACGTCTACTCCATATTGTTTTTATGGACGGCTGTGTTAATGGGTCTTTTTGTGAAAAAATAGTTATTTGCCCTGGTATACTAATGAGGTACGAATGTGGGTTTGTGATCTACAATCTATATTCTTCAAAAAGTGCATCAAAATTTTAAATTTCCTACAATTTTAAAATTGATTATTAAACATAACAGATGTAGGGTGCGTGCACCAATTTTGGTCACTAATTTTACATCTGTTATGTTTACTAAACATAGTTACCTAACTTCTCTACCAAATCATAAGCTCTCTTTCTATCTTATCTATATCATCCAGAAATAAATGAGATTACTGAAAAAGTAAAAAAAGACATTGCCAAAATCCCGGCGCATATGGAATGACATTTTAAATGCAAAAGCTAACTTGAGCCAATCAAAGAATAATTATAAAAGCCGGGTTAACTTAAAACTAAAATTAGTAACTAAAAATAACTAAAATCGTCGTACATAAAATAAAACACTGTAATGTTTAAATGTTTAAATATATTTAAACATTGCAATGCTAGCAACTTTGTCAGTAAAAAATTATATTAATAATAGCATTAAATAACCTAAATTTAGCACCATCTAATTTTTCTTTGTCATAACATCAAAATTATTATAATTTTTTCGATCCATCTGTTTATTTTATGAAAAATTAATTTCTACATTTTTTTCATTTTCAAGATAATTTGCCACAAAATAAACAAACGGCGCTTTACATTTTAAATTTGAAAGTGTTATGTCATTGTTAGTACGAATTTTCTATAAAGAACAATTAGTACTACGTTAGACTTAAATCCAAAACATTCAAAACACTACTTATCGAAATAGATATGGTAGCGATAATGTGTCGTTTACCTTAAAATATCGTCATGATAAAACACTCCTGTTCACTTCAGAACATCCGATCACTAACACTAAAACTGGATTCGATAATTCAGTCTTTTGGAGGACCTGGTCGAGGTCACGGGAATTGTGATGTGGAGGTTGACCGCCTGCAGCCAATGGACACCGGGGCGGGTATCCTAGACGCCCCTGAGCCGCGGTCCTTCCTAGGCGCAGCTAGTTGCCTAGTACTCGTGGACCTTTCTAACTTCCCATCAGACATAACCCACGCTGACGTGAAATCTGCATAATCTGAGTCCTTTGAACTCGTCCTAGATAGGGAATCCTCCCCTTTTGAATATGTCCTAATTATTTCCTTCATCTTTTCTAGTACTGTAGCGTCATCTTTGGCTGTTTCTGCTGACCGCAAGATTTGTTCCAGAAGCGGACTTAGGGGCTTCTGGTGGGAAGGAGAACGCAGTGTCGCACTGCTAGCTCGTAATGGAGAATTTCTTTTGAAAGCATCATTCTGCACTTTTGGCTTAGCTTTAGGAGACTTATTTGGGTTCTCGAATGTGTCTGCTCCTATTGTAGGTCTAGATTTAGTTTTAGCTTGATTAGGTGCTGTTCTTCCTCCCCAAGTATTTCTAGCTGTAGGTGGTAGCTTTGGAGTAAGTTTAGGTGACGATTGCGCGGGAGTATGCTTCGGGCTTGGAGTGTTTCCTCTACTGGGAGTTCTGTTCCTTATCGGAGAGTGAGGGATCCTACTGGCTTGCCTGCTTCGAATGGTTTTTGTTGGTGACTCGGAATATTCGCGTGTTCGAAGATTCTTGCTCGGCGAGTCGTTATTTTCGTGGCTGACGATAGACTCGGGGCTCGCGCGGTTGGACTTCTCCTCCGAGTTGGCCTTCCTTCCTCCGTAGAAGGTGTCAGAGAAGTCGGTCTTGCGTAGACCGGTGTTGAGGCTGACGTAGTCGTCAACCCGGTCAGTCTTGTCTAGGCAGCTGTCGTCATGGTCGAGACGCTCTGAAAAGAATAATAATAAATATAAATTAAGGAAGTTAATAGAACAAACATAAATCTATATCATACGTAATTACGAGATATTGAGAAATAAAATTTAAATGATAGGCAATAAAAGAACATTTGAAATTCCACAATCCCAGAATTCAATCCTTTTGAAACAAGAAAATGGGCATAAGTTGCACAAAGGATCATTTGTCGAAGAATTATTGTGTCGAGCATGAAACTAACATTTCGTTCTCGTGACCTTAAGAGTAACGAGCGAAAATTTCAAAATTGCAAATAGCAGGTAGCTGTAATCATTGGCTCAAAACGGAATTCACATAAGTAATGTCCGTATCGTGACGGTTAAATCGAGTTTGGTGTGTTTATTGTCCATAAAGCTGATAACATTTGAAATAGGCCTGTTGTTATTAGTTTATTGACTTAAATGGTCGTCGGAATGGTACTATTTATATTATTTATTGGATAACTTAGCGCTAATTGGTGTTTCGCTCTCGGGTTTGGCCGTCAGGAGTTATGTATGGTATGTGTGACAATGTACAGTTGCGTGACATTTAAGGACCAATTAAGATTAAAGGCATCGTCTAAGTAACCACTGCTACTTCTTAAAGTCATCTTATTCATTTTTTTCTATTTATAAAAGCTCTGATAATCTTTACTAATCCTTACTAGCCCTACGTTCCTTACTTATTTAATATTGTAAATGCGAACTTAGACCTAAACAAAAAATGAAATAAATAATCATTGCACCAAGTTCTACTTCACGACTTCAAAAATGTATTTATTTATCAGACTTAAAAGTATGTCAGTTAAAATTGCTTTTAATTTTAATCACAGTTGTTACGCAAAATTAATTTTCTAATAAAACTGTATTGCCTACCTACGCCCTTGGCTCTACCTATTAAAGGAACTAAAGCATGAAATAACATAATACCATATTATTATGATATGATTAATAAATCCTTCATGCACACGACACTAGCTGTAATTGTCATGGCCAAGGAAGGCGGTGGATATGGCGTATGGCAAATCAGGAAACTTGATTTTAAATTGCTCACATTGTTACATTATTTCTTTAATGTCCTTTTAGGATTTAAACGTAAACAACATTAAGAATGTTAGTTAAAAGATATATTATGTTAGACTTATAATGCGTTAGTTATTGAATTTTTGGAACTTTGATTAGATAAATTAAAATTATAGGAGTGTTAAATCAATAGTTTCCATGTTTCCTAAGATGAATCAATATTTATTAAGGATTGGATCCAATTAATTGTTAATGAGAAATATTGTATGTTTTAATTTTAAAACGTTTAAGATTGAGTGTTTGAATGTCTCTAACTTAATCTATAATTAAAGATTAAACGAATTAAAAACATTTCGCATTTGAATATACGTATATTATAAATAGCTTTTAACTATGATTCTGGCAAATATTCTATTCTATTCAAGAATATGGATAATATTCTGGCCACTTCTCATAAATTCATGAAGATAGCATCTCGAATGGTAATAATTACTAATATCATGCCTGTCTTTTCTTCATGCCTAAGCCATCGAACCGAATTGAATGAAATTGGAAGGACAGAGGACAGCTTTTATCTCGGAAATTCCACTGGAACTGGAGATATACGCGTGAAACTGCGGAGCAGAGCTAGTTAGTAATATAATAGAGATCAAAATCTGTGAACAAAAAGGTTAAATCTAGTCCATCTCGCTGATTTTCGTGACCTTTGCATTAAAAAAGCACGACTAGTCAAGCTAACTAACTGGAAGAGAATGCCGGGAATTTAATGTGAATCGTTAATCGTTTAGCAATCGTGACGCATGTACCATCTGATGACGCAGTAATTGCAAAAATTCATTTTGAATTCAATAGTTCATTCAAATATTAACTTTAATCGAAATTTTAATTGTGACCAAAATCGGTTCATTCACCCTATGGTGAATTAAAAGTTAATTAAAATTTTAAAGTCTAAAGTTACAGCTAGTATATACTAGCTATAGCTGTAACTTTAGACCTTAAAATAGTATAAAAAAATAAAACTTATAGTAAAAAGTACAGTAATTCAACTTTTACGATATTTTTTGGAAATATTTAGGTTACTTCGATACAGGCTTGCCTAGTAAAGCAACCACCAGATAGTTTCAACTGTAACGCGTATTCTACAGATCGTGTAATTACTACCTGAATTGTTATAAAGCTTAGTTTTAATTTATTTGCAGTAATAAACATATATACATACCATATATTTTTAATCTTTTTTTAATCTATTTTTAAAGGGTTTTTATCCTCTTGGACGAGTCAACCCCGTCGTAACTTATAAAGCAATATGAAAACTAAGACTATTTACACCTTAAATGAAATCACTAACTAAGGATCTTTGAATGAATGAATGAAAATGAATGAAAAACTCTTGATCAGATGCACACACAAAATATTAAAAATAAAATCTTACACATGTTAGTACTTATATTATGCATAAAATAGGCGGCCTTATCGCTAGAAGCGATCTCTTCCAGTCAACCCGAGGTTGGAGAGAAACACAACATATATAGTGGCGAACTACAATTTTTCTCTAATTTTGACTTATTTTTAGTCTTCCTAGCTGCCATTTTTGATACGATCATATGATTCATTAATATTTTAATGCATCGAATACACTAGAATAATCTATTAGGTAAGTCGTACTGTCTGACGTTATAATTGTCGTCAGCTGATTAGCACAAATCAAACACCCGCTTTATTTGGTGGTAACATATCATTGTTTGATATTATTGACCCGTAGGATCAGTGGTTACGTTATAAGTAGTAAGATATTTTTATGGCAGAGCAAGCAAGCAACATCCCAACAAAACATAAATGTGAAATGAAAGATAAGTTCTCCATTTTGGCGCCCCGACCCGATTGGCGTAGTGGATGTGGCAATATCATTGCGCCGGAGGATGTGGGTTCGATCCCCACGAGTAGAAAATTATTATGTGATGCACATTGTAATTTTCTACTGTCTGGGTAATCATTTATCTATAGTATGTATTAAAAAAAGTATGGTTATGTATGTCTATCAGATATCTAGTTTCCATAGTACAAGCTTTGCTTCTTTGCTTTGCTTCCTCGATAAATGGGCTATCTAACACTTAACAATTTTTCAAATCGGACCAGTAGTTCCTGAGATTAGCGCGTTCAAACAAACAAACTCTTCATTATAATATTAGTATAGATTGATCACATTTATGTTTTATTTGGTTACTTTCTGGAATTTGTTAAATGGCTTATCCATTACGTTATAATAGTCGTCAACTGATTACGTCAAATCAAATCAATATTCAATTGATTTATATTTGGTAACACATCATTGTTTGATATTATCGACCTCTATGTGTAGTGGCTACGTCAGCAGTCACGTAAGGTCGCAAGTTTGGTGTCGAGTGGCTCTTGATGGCTCATCTGATGCATTGATATGTATTGTTGTCTTTTAACATCCTGAGACGATTTTGGGTTTACGACTTGTTTTTTTTGAAGGTTTAGTAATCAAATAGAAACATTTTTATAGATATACCTTTATTAATTAATCTCTCACCTGATTTTAGAAATGTGAAAAACAACTATTCTATCAAATATTGTAAGTGTGATATTTGGATGATTGTGTATTAATCACGCCGCAATTACTGGCCGGATTTTGATACAATTTTGTATACAGATAAGCTATTAACTGGATTCCGTAATAGAATATCTTTTATTAATTTGTAGACTCAGAATTTAACGGAAGATTGGGGTAGACTAATAATGAGTAATCCTTCCTTACTAATTAATTAATTATAAATGTGAAAGTACCTCTGTCTGTCCGTCTTTTCTTCTCGACGCCTACACAACTAAACCGATTTGGATGAAATTTTATACGCAGACTGTTCGAAACCCGAGAAAATACTAAAGAACTTTTATCCCGGAAATGCCACGTAAAGGGAGATATACGCGAATGAAACCGCGGAGCACAGCTAGTTAATAACCGTAATTAATAATTATAACTACGAATTAGAAATCTATACAACAAATTCCCACGAGCGCAGGTGAAATGCATTGTTATTGTTATTGTTATGTGACGGAAATACTAAGGTACGAGCGAAAGTGTCACTGGATGCTACTTTCTTACCGTCTGTTATGTACTTCATTATATACTGCTATATGCAAGTATAAAAAACTTAACGAAACGTAATTAAAGTTGTGATTTGCAAAGTGTCAAATTTAAATTAAAATAATTTTTGGCTTTTTTGAAGGCTCTTTTGAACTTTTGTCGATGGGTTACAATATGTGTGTCTCCATCCTATTTCTACCGTGTCGTAAATCGACAGACGGTAATCTGCTGTAAAAGCAATAAAAGAATAGACCAAGCATTACACGATTGGGCCAACCTCGCACCGGTGACATTACCCCCCCTAGCAGAAGATCGGTGTGAAGCAGTATTGCACTGTTTCATACGATGAGTGGGGGCCCGGAGACTTGTATATCAAACCCATCCCTCTCCCATCCTATTTTACTCCTCTCCCAGCTTCCCATCATTAATCATATTTTTCTCCTCCCCTTCCTTCAAGCTAGCAAGTCATCTATGACACTTATGTTGAAGATGTTCATTCGCTACGGTCAGTCACTTAACATCAAGTGAACCGCATGCTCCGCTTACCTGATGTAGCATAAAAAATCGTCCTGAATCTATCTTTACCAATAAAATAAAGCTGAAGAGTTTGTTTGGACGCGGTCATCTCAGAAACTACTGGTCTGATTTTAAAAATGGTTTTAGTGTTAGATAGCCCATTTATCGAGGAAGGTTATAGGCTACATAGCAAAGTGAGCAAAGCCGAGCGAAACAACTTTAAAACCATTTTAAATTCATTATGTCGCAAGGCCGCTCCCATTCTCATTTGAAACGTAAACAAACACCCGTAACAATCACTAGATACTTTAAACAATAGCAGTATGTAATGCCAATTTCACGGGACGAAGCGTGTCGCGAAATTACGAAAATGTGTGGAGCAGAAGCGAATAGTTTTATTAAATACAAGGTGATCTGCGTGGCTTCGCTCCCGTAGCCTAATCTATACTATAATATTATAAAGCTGAAGAGTTAGTTTGGTTGAACGCGCTAATCTTAGGCACTACTGGTCCGTTTCGAAAAATTGTTTTGTTGTTAGATAGCCCATTTATCGAGGAAGCCTATAGGCTATATATCATCCCGATATCCCCTGGGGCGCAGCTAGTTTTATATATTTAGCCTATGTTACTGAAATAATTTTTAAAGTCGGTCCAGTAGTTTTTGAGCCTATTCATTACAAGCAACAGCAACAGCATTCTTCTTTATAATATTACTGTAGATAACGAGTAGGAATATAAAAAGTGTAGTCTTCGCAACAAAAAGTATTCAAAGTACAATAATTATTCATTAGCAGAATAATTGTGTGTGTCCAAATAAATGTGCTTTTCTTTCTTACAACAATATTGACAAAAATTTAAATTTTTAGGCGTTAATTACAAACGCGACATCAGAAGTTCGGATAAGCGAACGTTCGGATAATCGACTCTCTACTGTATCTAAATTTCCATGACCAATATACTTTATACCACACGTCATAGACAATAGTATTGCATCGTCCGGTCTACTAGCAAATATTCACGACGACTCTTACACTAATGTTAGTTAATTTACGTTCATTACCGTTGCATACTACTATTATAATTATATGTAGGGCTGACTTGAATACAGAATTCAAATTCAAATTCAAATATTTTATTGCATGAATATGGGTACAATTTTGAAGAGAATTTTTTTTTGGAATCGCAACAAATATAAATGCGAAAGTCACTAGTTACACCTGTTTCTTGTTCGTGCAAAACTACTGGACAGATTTGGATGAAATTATTTACAAAGATAGTTTGAGACCCGAAAACAGATATATTAATGTATTATCTACGTATAACAATATTTGATTATCAGATTTGTGTACATTAAAATTTGTTCCAAAAAAAACCGTGTAAAATAAAATAAAACTATATATTTTATATTGAATTTCCGTCAGTGATTCAAGTTAAGAGATTATTTAAAACGTGTTTTATTTTAACTACTACTATTGTAGAATATAATACGTATAATTTTATATATACTCGTATATATTTTTTTATTATTATTATTTGTATAGAATTAATGGCAACCCTATTAGTAACGATTATGAAAAGCTGTGACAGACAGACGACAGTTTCGTCACAATATATATTAATGGATATGTATTATATTATTTAATGTTGCGTGAAGATTATGTTTAATGCATTTTAGTCATTAAATGTGATTGCAAATTGCTTTAACCGTTTTGTTCTTACCTACCAATTATTTATTACTTGTTTTATATACGTAGAAACATAAAAATAAATAAATATTCCTGGACATTTAACACAACGCCATCTAGTCCCAAATTAAGCAATTGTACTATGGAAACTAGGTAACTGATAGACATACTTAAACATACTTTTTTGTAAAAACATACATACTATAGATAAATTAACACAGTAAAAAATTACAATTCATAATAATTTTTTACTCGTGTGGATGGAACCCACACCCTCCGCGCAATAGACTATTGCTGTATCCATTGCGTCAATCGGGTCATCGTATAGAAGATTCTTTTTTGGGAAATCCCACGGGAACGGGAGTATATATACACGCGGGTGTGTAATAATAAAAAAAACGTTCCTCCTAGCCGAATTTCGGCCACGGCGGCCAATTTCTACAGAGATCAGCGAACTGCGCGGGAGATATTATAGTGCACAAGTGTGTGCGCAAACACAGGTGCACTCTCTTTTCCTTTACTCTCATAACCCGATGGGGGCAGACCGACACGACCGGAGAGAGATCAGCCTCAAGACCGACAACACACGTGCTCACATGGCTGTTACTGAGATTTCTTTGTAAGAAAAATCCCAATAACATTTTTTTTTGGCCCCACCCGGGATTCGAACCCGAGACCCCTCCATCTGCAGTCAAAGATGCAACCACAAGACCAACGAGGCAGTCAATAATAATAAGGTAACTAAACAAATATCACTCACCACTAAAATCAGCGTCATCCATCGAATTCTGACTATGCAGCGAATATCGATTAGTCGTTTTCGTCGAAGGCGACCCCTGCGCCGACCCCGCCACGACCCCCAAACTCCTGTAACCCTCATCCGACACCTCCGACCCATTATCCGATGCACTCTCCGCCGCTGGCGCCGGGGACAACGGCCGGGGGCTCTTATTCCGAACCCCTAATGGCGTTGGCACCAAATGATTTGACGACACAATTTTGGTCCTTCGGTCTGGAGACGGTGAACATCTGCCTGGGCTATGGGTTCTAGGAGCTAGATGCTTTCTACTTGGGCTTGCTGCCCTGTCTGTGTCTAAGTAAGGGAGACTGGTTGGAGCGTCTAGTTTGTTGTTAGACTGGTATTGAAGGCTTCTGGGTTCATCGGAGTAGAGTTTAGACTGATAGGTGTTCTCGTAAGGTTTGTAAGCGTCTGGTCGTTCGTAGGTGACTGTGGCGCCGACCAGGTCGTGCTTGGGCTTGGCTAGGCGGGCGGAGAGCGAGGTGCGGTGCTGAGCTTTGCAGCGGCAAGGGTCGTGTTTGTCCAGGTAGTGAGCGAGGGTGTCCCAACCGCCTCCAACGCGGACCATCACGTGGGAACGGAGAATCTGGAAAAAAATATTTATTAGTAATTTACTACAATGTACACTAATGTTTTAAAGAGGAAAACTTTGTTTAGTTGTATTGACCTATTCATTAAAAATAAATTACTGGACCGATTTAAAGGATAGAGTTACACAAAACAGACGTAAGCCTAAAAAGCCTTCTGTGCTGCCTGCCTTCCAGGCAACAGACAAAGGGTTAGGCTAATGCCTAACAGCCTTTACCTAAACATAAAGACTTTAAGGTATGTAGTATATAAATATGATTGCCCTAATTCTTAATAAATGAAACCTTAGGAATTGGCCTTTGAGTCTCAGTGACTCCTAACTATTCGAACCTTATAGAATCCAGGATAAGCAGGTATCTATGCATTCTTCGATATGCCATTTTTAAATAATGTATAATAAACCATCTTTAAAATCCTTTATAAAATATATTTGTTCAACGATATTCGTGTAAACTTCTGCCCCAATCTGTTCAACCATTTTCGCGTGTTATAAATATCCAAACGTAAACATTAATTAAAATTTAATATATTCATAACACATATTTATCAGTTATGAGCAAAGAAAACAATCCAACACATCCGACATAATTTCAAACATTAAAACCATCTGTTGCACTGCCCATATATGGATGCCGGAAGATCTATAAATGATTTTACTCCATTAAGGGCGCCAATGATCTATCAAAAGCCATGTGACTCAGATCGCTCCTTTTATGGGCATATCATGACCGACCTTTGGATAACCGTTTTCGGACTGTTTTCCACAAGTAAGTAATGGTTATCAGTTGAACTGCGGTTTAATCATAACTAAATAAATATATAACTAGCAGCGCCCCGCGGCTTTACTCACATTTACATTAATTATAAGTCGTTTGGTAGTATAATAAAAAACAGCAAATGTGCATCTACACTAATATTTTTATAAAAAAGAAACTTTGTTTGATTGTAATTAATAGACTCAAAAACAACTGGACCGAATTTATAAATTCTTTCACCATCGAAAGCTTCATTATATAGACCTTATATATAAAACATCAGCTAGTCAAGGATAAATTAGGATTTTCATAGTAACATTTTTCAAATCGGTCCATTAGTTCCAGAGCCTTATTATATGCAACAATTCTACTCTTTTTTAAACTACAATGTATTCAAATTCCGTTTCAAAGTAGTTTCAAAGCAGTAATTAAACGTGTTCTAAGCAATGCATCACTAAAGGTTGATGTCGAAGGCAAGCAGGAAGTCGGACTAGCCACGAGCGAGCGAGTCACTTTGGTGACAAATTATTGATGTGTGGTACTTTCGTCGGATACGGCAAACGACGTGAAAAATACTTTATTACACTTTAATTTAAAGTCATACACATTTTTATACACCACAGTATATAATATACTGGAATTGAAAGTATAAAAAATGTAAAAGAAGCTACCGAAGCTACCGAAGCTACCGTTGGATAAACTTAAATCTTTTATAAAATCAACCTTAATTAAAAAGTCGTATTATACTATTGAAGAATATATTGAGGATAAACATTCATGGCATGTATCAGCTAATTCAAAACAGGACAGAATGTTAGGCGGCCAATGATTGTACAGTTTATACTTATATTTTTAAAATAAACCACATATTTTAAAAGAGTAACTATCGAGTTTCTTGCCGGTATCTTCTTGATAGAAGCGACTTTCCGAACCGGTGGTAACTTAAAAAATGACTATTCATAAGTACTTTGTTCAAAGTTTACATGAATAAAAATATTTTCTATTCTATTCTTCTATAAAGAATACATATACTTTATACTTTGTATTGATACTTTTTGATGGAATTGCATATTACTTTTATATAAAGTCAAATCATTTTTTATAATTTCAATTCCTTATTGCCTAATCGATTCTTATATAAGAATCGATTCTTAATCGATTCTTATATAAGAATCGACTAGGCAATAAGGCCGTCCTTCTAATATATATCTCTACAACAATATATATCTCTATTGATATTTGTATCTTTCTTATGTTTACATATATGTTTTGGTACATTAAAGAGTTGTAAATAAATAAATAAGGTTACAAAACACACCAAACAGCCTCAAGCACAAAACATATCCGTTGCCTCGGTTGAACCTTGCGTTTCCGTATATGGCGAGATCCCGATCTATAGATCATTGATCTATATCTACTAATGGCGCGCCTAATATGACAACCATATCGGTTATAAATTCAAGTTTATGTATTGTAATGTTAGTCAAGTTCAGCGTGCCTTATTTGAGAAGCAAATTATATTTTTGTGTAATTTAAACTTCAATGATATGACTTTATTAAGTAGAATGTGATATGCTTTGTATATTGATTATATGTTATTTGGATGTAATATATAGTGATAAGATACGATTACAAAAATAACTGAAATCAGATTCCTAAATTTATGTTATTATTATAAAGAAGTAAGATTTGTTAGTTAGTTTGTTTGTATTGGATAGGCTCCGAAACTACAGGACCGATTTGGATGAAATCTTGTACAGAGATTCTTTGAAACCCCAGAAATGATAGTTTTTGTTCCGAAAATCCTACGTGAGCGGGAATATACGTGGGTAAAACCGCGGAGCTCAGCTAGTTAGTAACATGAATTTGAGATAATCTCACCATTTTAAATAAATTTCGTAGACATGTGCGACATCTTCAACTCCGTTTTTGTCGTCAATTGATATTTTTCGTTTCACATAAATAGTCTTCACTAGTAAAAAATACATAACATCCTCCTTATCTACTAATTAAAAGTACTTGCTACCATAAATATGTAATGATAACTTACCCTAACGAAAATAAGCAATCTCGTGTCACCAATCCTGTATTTCCCTTCCGACACCCTCACCATGGGAAACTGGGTAGGACAGGAGCACCTCTCCACCAAATCCCTCACTCGCTCATCCAAGCTCCTCAAATCATTGGTCACCAGTTGCGGTTGCGGGCCAGACGGCACCAGACCCAACGCGGAATCATCAGGCCTCAGCTCCTCGCCAGCCAATTCCCTTTCTATCTGCTTCTCCATTTGCACCAATAACGGAGCAGGCATGCCAAGCACCGCCCCCTTTCTAGCAACTTCTAGAAGGCATAGCACCACGTGTTTTTCGTTCTTTCGTAAGCATAGATCGTCAGTTTCGAAGAGTAAGCATTCTAGGATGCCTAGGGCCTTTCTGCACCAGTCTATGAAGTTGGAGAGGTTGTCTCTAGCGAAAAAGGTGCCAGCTTTGGCTGCAGGGAGCATGTTGACGGGGGGGCGGGTGCGGAGGGCCCGGGCGAGGGTTATGGCCTCTTCTCCTTCTGTGTTCAGGGACTCGAGGATCAATCTCGCGGAGTCTCGGACGGCATTTGCGTGCTGCAACAAAGAGAAGATACATTAGTTTGAGTTTAAGACGTTCTGTTTCTGCATTAGGAATATGTTTACGATCGCGATGCGTTGTTTTCAATGATGAAGTTTTATTTGGAGTTAGGATACATTCTATTTTATTTTATTTCGTTCGGGCTAAAAACGTTAGTTTAATATAGAAACATTTAGTTAAGTTCTGTTTTTCGTTTGTGGAAAATGGAATGGCTATGTCGAAAGAAGTTTTCTTTGGGAAGAAGATCATTTAGTAGTATTTAAAATTCATGCAAAATTGTGTGTTTGTAATCAATTACTCAGTAAAAAAGAGCATTCAGGGTGTATTTAGAATATGAGCTGGGATCCTTAATTTGGTATAAACTGCGATGTCGATAATGTCAATTTAAATGAGAATGAATACTAGCACATCTCTCTAAACCTAAACAGTATATTTTAATTAAGCTGTAAACCGGCGCCAGTACATAGGAGTGGACCAATTTGTGACCATATTGGACCACCGTAATGAGACAAACCTCGTCTGAATCGCGCTAACGAAGTTTTTTTAAGCTTTCTATAACATGCCATATGTTGAGAACGCGACCAAATCTGGTTACTACCATTTGAGTTTATCGGCTGCCATCGACACTTATAAATAAGTGATTTTTAGTGAGTTACAAGCGATTAATGTAGAAATTGACACATATAGGTTTAAAGATATTGTGGGAAAATGTATAGGTATAAATTAACACGATTTTCACTATGATAATCAGTTCCCATGTTCAATGAATGTATGTTTAAGCTGTCTAGCGACTCTTATAAGTGATTTTTAATTTACAAGCGATTAATGTAGAAATTGACACATAGGTTTGTAGATATTGTGGCAAAATGTATATGTATACACAAAGTTTCAGTATACAGTACAGAAACAGTTCCTATGTACAAATAATGTATGTTTAAATAACTGTTCATCAGTTATCTAGTTTCAATAGCTTTACTTAGTTTTAGGCTAGTTTACCTTTGAAATCTATACTAATATTATGATAATGAAACATTTGTGTTTTTATATGTATGTATTTACGCAAAAACTATTGGACCCATTTCAAAAATTCACGGGACAGGTAGGGTTCGATAAAAAGAAAACTCTTCTTAACAAAACCCACATAACATAGCGTCAAACTATCATTTTCTTCTAGTACTATCGTCAATTTGGCCCTTTTTAAGGCATAATATATCTGAATACGGATCTATTTACACTTGACCGTATTTGAAATAATTTCTGCATGAAAAGTCACCGAGCTCCTTTGTAATATTTCAAAATACCAAGCTCCGAAATGCAAATATATTAGCGACTGCTATTTACACGCAAATACTAGATTCCTTCACCTTTTGCTTGCGAAATTCATGAATAATCATAAATAGGAGCTAGGCTATAGAAAACAGGGTTTTGAAAATCGGACTATAGTGCGAAAACATTAATATAAGCTTGTAATAAATGACTTGCAAAGCAAACCTTTGTACCTCTTGAAAAAACTACGTGGATGGAGCAGTGTGATATTTGGATGGGACGGAGGAATCCAGAATAGTAATATTTAAAAGTAAAAATTCAATATATTTATATATATTAAAACTAAAAGGCGACTGACTGACATCAACGCACAGCCCAAACCGCTGGACGGATCGGGCTGAAATTTGACATGCAGGTAGATGTTATGACGTAGGCATCCGCTAACAAAGGATTTTGATCAAATCCAAAAGGAATGGGAAAAACTGATACACGCAGGAACAGCTCGTAATAACTATTCATATCAACTTTTACCTCACAAATAATACGGATATTTAAAAAATGATATTAAATAACATCTTTGAAAGTTTGAAAAGAATATTAGAATTTAACGTGTCCAACTAGGGTTTATCAATAATTCAACACCGAGTGTAAAAATTTAATTTAATTATAAATTAATCAGAAATATAGATATATTAAATTTGCAATACCTAAAAAGCTGTGAGTTTTAATTACTGGAAAAATATAGACTTTGAAATTACTTTTTGGTTCAACGTGTTTTTTTTTAATCTCTTTTTATTTTTTGATCTGTTGTCTTTTATGTCTATTGTCTATCATTATATTGATCGGTAAAAGTTTACACAAAAATTAAATTCGGATAAGTGTATAATTTTCGTCATTTAAAAAAGTCGTATCCTTGCCTTAAAGAAAACATGAAATCAGTACGCATAAATATTGATGGTGTAATTGTGAAATTACAGCGTATATTGACGAATCAATTGCAGTGGATAAAGTTTGTTCCACTTGGTACTAAGTCCTTGTATGGTTATGTTCATAATTGTGGGTTAAAATATAAGTACACAAAAATTATAAAGGGGAAAACTTTGTTTGTTTGGTTGTAATGAATAGTCTCAAAAGCTACTGGACCGATTTTAAGAAAATATTTCACCATCGAAAGCTTCATTATCAACGAGTAACGCAGACTATACATAACATTATACTAGGGGAGCAAAGTCGCATGGATCTGCTAGTATGATAATAAAATACACACAAACATACTCAAACAAACACAATTAATATACCAAGTTACTATTGACGATTCAACGATCTATTGACCACAAAAGACCACCAGGTGATAATATGTTCTGCTTGGTACTGGAAATCCCTTATTTGGTTATGTTCATAATTGTGAGTCAGAAGTTTGAAAATAGCCTTTTATGGACATGGTTGGTATACAATTGTAAAACGTAAGTAAACATTTGTGGTTTTATATAAGTATTAGCTGAGCTCCGCAGTGTCACCTGCGTATATTCCCGTATGATTTTCGGGATAAAAACTATCCTATATCATTCCTGGAGTTTCAAAGAATCTATGTACGAAAATTAATCAAAAACGGTCCTGTAATTTAGCCTATTTATTACAACCAAACAAACAAAGTTTCCCTCTATAATATTAGTGTAGACACATTCGAGATTTTGGAAATGCACACAATAAATGAAATTAAAAGAAATAAGCATAGATAGGGATGGTTTAATTGTGAAATTATTACTGTTTATACTGACGAATCAATTGTGGTAGTAAATAAGAGTGTTCCGCTTGGCACCCGACCCTTGTTTGGTAATGTTCATAGTTGTGAGTCAGAAGTATTTGAAAATAGCCTTATATAATCAAACCGTAACTTGTATAAAAAAACACGAGGGTGGTGTTCTTTTTTATACTTAGAAATCAAATAATAGGGTGTATTATTAATTGTTATTAGTGATGTAGTTCAGATTGTAATTTGTGAATTGTACATTATTGTGAGATAATAATAATAAAAATATCAAAAACAAACACATAGCAAGACGCGAATTCTTATTACAATGTATTAACAATTATACTTAAAATATGTATAGCCCTTTATTATAACTGGTCTTGAGGTATAAGCGGAATAAACCAGCCATACACAAATAATTATTGATACACTCGCAGAAACACAATTATCTGTAAACATTGCGCTGAGTAATGATGGCTTACGGCGCGTATTCATTTAAACTAAAAAGGATATAATATTATAAAAAAAAGTAGCTGCACCCCACGACTTCACTCCCGTGGGAATATCGGGATGATATATAGCCTATAGCCTTCCTCGATAAATGGGCTATCTAACACTAAAACAATTTTTCAAATCGGACCAGTAGTTCCTGAGATTAGCGCGTTCAAACAAACTCTTCAGCTTTATAATATTAGTATCGATTAACAAGAGACTTTTTACATTTTTGTGGTATCAAGAAAACGTACAAAGTGTGTCTACAACCTATCCTACTAATATTATAAATGCGAAAGTTTGAGAGGATGCATGTTTGTTACTCTTTCACGCAAAAACTACTGAACCAATTATGATGAAACTTGGTATACATATAGGTAAGCGTTCAGAATAACGTATAGGCTATTTTTAACCCTGGAGTTTCCATGGGATCAGTAGTCTATATAACATTAAACTACGGGAGCGAAGTTGCACGAAACAGCTGTCCAATAATTTTGTTCCAATATTACTTCAGTACAGGCACAAAATAAGTAGGAAAATATTTTTCTAAAGTTTTTAGGTAAATATCTTAAGAGACAATTTAGCCTTTTTTAAGGAACTTTTAAATTTTATGATATTTTAAGTATCCAAAATCCATAAAAGCAATATGACGCATTTCGTAAAACTTTACAAATGTTCCCGCGCTTTGCACGGATAATCACACAAAATGACTTAATGCGTTGTATACGCTACTGGTTTTAAGGTTTTTAACATATGTTCACGGTTGTTTGTGGGTTTAATCCGTCTTTTGTATGAAATTTTAAAAATATTTTTGTTTACAAGTGTAGCAGGGACGGTTAAATTAAACTTTATCTTATCTTTATTTAAAGAAATGTAAATTTGTGTTTTAAATTTAATATAATTGTGAAAAATAAAACTGTACTTATATCTGAAAAAAACTGTATTTAACAAAATAAAAGGTGAGAGACTATTATTTTAATGGCAATTTCATCCTATATCCTACTAATATAATAAATTGAAAGTTTCAATATTTGTATGTTTGGATGTATGTGTGTTAATGACATCACACGTACTGAACGGATTTTGATGAAATTTCATACACAGATAGAGAATTTGATGCATTAAGTAGGCTACTTATTGATGTTTAGACATCAATAAGTAGCCTACTTAATGTTTTAAATTTAATATAATTGTAAAGAATAAAACTGTACTTATATCTGAAAAAAAACTGCATTTAATAAAATAAAAGGTGAGAGACTATTATTTTAATGGCAATTTCATCCTATATCCTACTAATATAATAAATGTGAAAGTTTCAATATTTGTATGTTTGGATGTATGTGTGTTAATGACATCACACGTACTGAACGGATTTCGATGAAATTTCATACACAGATAGAGAATTTGATGCATTAAGTAGGCTACTTATTGATGTTTAGACATCAAAATTCATGACGAGTGACACCGCGTGCAGCAACTAGTTTAAAATGATTGGTCGAAAGAAACAGTTACTTATTTTAACACTTACGATGTTGCCATCCTTGTATTTAATTAAGAATTAAATAAAAATCCTTGCAATTAATTTTAATAGTTCACATTAAAAATGCTGTCATTACATAATTATATTAATTATAATGAGGTGAGAAGGTAACACTTATTATTGCCTTATATGGTCATGCGAGATGTTATAAATATACGATGTTAGTCATGGTTACAGTTTAGGTTATAAGGTTTTAATTGCCTCGTTGGTCTAGTGGTTGCATCTTTGACTACATCAAGCGGTCTCGGTTTTGATTCCCGGATGGGGACAAAAAAGTTATTGAGATTTTATTAACAAAAAGTCTTAATAGCAGCCTTGGGTCTAGCAGATGAGGGTGTGGAGCACCCCCGTGCCTCGGAGAGCACGTAAAGCCGTCGGTCCTGCGCCTGATCTCTCTCCGGTCGTGTCGGTCTGCCGTTCCATCGGGTTATGAGAGTAAAGGAATGGAGAGTGCAATTGTTTTTGCGCATATACTTATGCACTTTAATATTTCCTGCGTGACATACCATACTATCCAATCTCTACGCTACACTTGTACAATGTTAAAAATTGCAAATTAGTCTTAAATTTCAATTGAACGATGTAGGAATTGTGACACCACTTTATAGATACCTGCATAATACCACACAATCGATTAGCTAATACAAGTGTACCATATATTTAAATCCTAACAAGCAATAATAATATATTACGAAACATTTACAAGTAATATCGCACTGGTTTATAACCACCTTGTTAGCATAATTGGCTATCATTATGGACTTATTTAAATAACCTTTGCTTATAGGTTTTGAATTATATTATCCATATTCTTTATCAACATTTTTAAGAATAATATTGCATAAAGACAAATAGGTGTTTTTAAATTACAACGGGCAAGCGGGCCATGCAGTTCACCTGATTTTAAGTGACTGACCGCAGCCCATGAACATCTTCAACATCAAAGTGTCGCAGATGCCTTGGCGACTTGAAGGAAGGGGAGAGGGAAATTGGGAGAGGAGTAGGACTAGATGGGAGAGGAATGGGATCCGAGAGAAAAGATTTTGTTGTTTGTTTTCTTTAAATATGCTCTGAAACGATTGAAAGAAAGATGGCTCTTACATGGCAAAAAACTTGTTAGTTTGTTAAAAAAATATTTCATTAACATTTTGTATATTATTTTTTTAATGTCTGGAAATCTCCTTGAATTTGGAATGAGTTTGAAACTCAGATTGACAAAAATGTATTCAACATAGACGGAGTCAGGTGTTGAAGGTGGTCCACCCAGATAAATATAATTTTTCCGTTCACGTAGAAAAAGTCGTAGGCGGAAAATGAATGCATAATTAAATGGATAAATGCATAAACTTTTTCTTAGGATTATTTAGTAAGCGGTTTTGCTTGCGCCGGCGCCGGTTTCAATTATTATAATTATAATAACAATTAAGCGATCGTTGAGCATTACGGATCTATCATTTATTATCGTTTATCTGTTGTAGTAAAGGTGTAAATCTGTAAAGGTGTAATTTGACGGTTTGTAAAATAACCAGGTTATACGGTACACCAATTTTAATAAAAAGAAGTATGTAAACTGATATTTTCTGAAAGGATGGATTATAGGTGCATGAAATTGAATATTTTTTTATTTATTTATTTATTTACTAAAGGTACGCCAACAATAAATACATATAACATTTATAATACATAAATTGTATAATATCAAGTCTCTTTAATAAAAAAAGGATATATATCTGTGTGCACAGGTTAGAATGTTATAATTTTATTAGTTTCACTTTATCTTAAAACTGAAATTGTGAAGAGTAAAAGATTAATATTATATTTATTTGTTGTTTACGCACACAATTTACCTTGAACGTTTCGTTAAGTTTATTTATTCAAAATTTCGGGCCTATAATACAATAATCATAGCACAGTTTTTAAATATGTCAAAGCTGTTATTTGTTTCTAAGTCATTCACCTTATGTTTTTACAAATTTTTTATGCGTACGTTTATATTAAAAAGAAAAAAAAATTACCACTAATATTGACAAACGAGTTTCAGCCTAGATGATTTTTTTTACAAACTAACGCGTAGTACATGCTACTTCTTATAGGAACGCTCCCGCCCTCGGTTTCACTCGCAATAAATTCTAAAATTTCATCAAAATTCATTCAGTACTTGCGTTGTGATTGATACAAAGATTTAAACTGAAATTAAACAGGAAACTTCAGTTCGATGATGAAATTTGCACTCGAATCCGGGTTGCCCGCTAGTTAAAATTCAATTGTCCATATTTTTAGCTTGACTATTAATATGAATAACATGTATGTAATTTTAATTGCAAATTACAAACACTTTGGCGTCAGTCGTAAATATATGTCTGCATGTATGTTTTTCATATCTCGTTCTGAATATTTCAATATAAAGTAGTTAGCAATTTTAGTACGCCTTCTCAGTACTTTATTGACGGAAGTTAAATTCAATACATATTATTATAAAATTTTAACGGAAGATCAAAAACTACGGACATAATTTTGATACGGTTTTTATCAACATATAGATCAATTTCTGAGTAAGGTTTAGTTGAATAGTTATACTATTATTGGGTCAAAGCTTAGCGTATTGTCATTTTCAATAATCTATCTATCCCTTGCTTATTAAAGTCCGATAAATCTATCCATTTGCACTTTGATTTCAACAATATCCTACCGACGGATAACCTTTGCTATGCGTTTTGTCTATCTAACGTTAAATAATCTGAGATAGCAATCTATCTATAATCTTTAAAATATTATTGAAAGCAGCCGTATTGATATGTATACATTAGCTTAATTGTTAAGGTTTAATTTTAAACTGTTTTTTTATGATTTTACATCACCTACTGTTAAGTTTCTCTTTTATTTCTGTCTTTCCCAAATAATGGTAACCTGGAAGAGATGGCTCTGTAGCCATAAGGTCGCCTTTAATGCATCTCTTATATAAATATTTTGACTATTATTAATCTCATGGTGTGTCAAATAAAGAATATTTTTATTTCATTTTATTTCATCACATTCATCCTTTTCTATCGATTTATCCTCTAAAATTCGTCTACACTATAATAGCACTACTAATAAATTTCGAAGGTAATAATAAGATTGATTCTCACGGGACCTGAGTTATGATATCAGGATCAGATCGCGTCTCCGATCTTGTAAGCCGTTTATTTGCATTACCGTATTCAAATAGACAAATGATCAGATACTAGTGATTGCGACTAATATATTGTTTGTATTCTCAGGATCGAATCTAAGGTTTTATCTATAGTTGAACATGCGATCACAAGCCATCGTCGTATTTAAAAACCGCAAGAACGAAATAATTTAACATTTTGAAGAAAACACAAAAAAGTAACTTAACACAAAAGAAATACAAAATTAACTTAACACAAAATAGAAAGCAGTGTCGTGTTGATAGAGCAATTGCTCAGCATATGCTGCTCCGGTATCAGTCACAGCGCTGATTTCCAGCTCTAATGTCAAAGTGAAATGGAAATATTGAACTTGAGTTTTACTTATAATAAATACGAGTGGAGTTATTGTGGCAAATACTACTTCCTCCTTCCTACTAATGTTATAATTGTCTGATGACTTATGATGTTTGTGTGTCGGATTTTGATAAAATTTCGTATACAGATAGGCGATTACCTAAATTAGGATATATAGGCTTCAATAGACGTGTTATTTCAAAGAATATCACAAACCATAAAAATAATTCAAACGTTAGATCGATTCTCACGGGACTTGTGATATCAGGATCAATCGTGTTTCCAATTTATTTGCATGCCTTATTTAGTGAGACAAATAATCAGATACTGGTTTGATTGCGTCTGATATATCGTTTGTATAGCTCTTTCCCAGGATGTTTTAAACTATATTTTTAGATTGATAGGTAGAATACCATACAGCCAAAAGTCATCGTCATCTTAAAAAAATCTTAGAGGACCCATTCAACCTCCTTGGGAAAGCAATTAAAAAACTCCTTAGCGTATGTCTACCGTCCAAATTTTAATTGTTTGGCTTGATATATTGAAAGTTAGGTTCAAATTTCGTCAATGTTTGGAAGAACTTGATCACGGACATCTGTCTTAAAGATTGGTCAGTTGGGAATTAGGATTCATCTTTTTACGTTAGGTAAATATTAAAAATAATTGATTGTTAGATGGACTCTCACGGGACAAAGTTATCCAATTTATTTGCATTGCCTTATTTAGTAGACATATAAGCAGATACTGATGGGTGATTGCGTCTGATATATTGTTTGTTGGTCGTTATAATCTTCGAGGTCTCCTTTGTGCAGTTCATATTAAATATTAGACAAACTGTTGTATTTTAATCCATTTTGCTGAATTACAAAAGGTCATTTGTTTGTTAACAGACATTTTTGTTGGTGTTTTGATATATTGTTTTTCATAAAGTAACAATTAAATGAAGAAAAAGATATAAGTATTATTTATTTTAAATTTGAATTACTTGTGTTAAACATTATACATACGAGCATTGTAATTCTACTTTTACGGTTAAAAAAATTTCCTAATACATTGTACATTATAAACTAAAACTATAACTAATTAATGTTTATACAGTTCTTATCAAATCGGACTATTTGCCTTATCGCTATTCATAGCTGATTATTGGCATTATTTTCTTCTATGACTACTTATTTCTTGGAAATAATGAACACATATTATAAATAAAATACTTTTTAAAGGATTTCAAACGCGGTTTATTATACATTATTTTACATTATTATTTAACCCGACGTTTCGAGCACTTTACAGCGAGCGTGGTCACGGGCGACTGAAATGGCAGTTGTCTTCACGAGTGTTTCAAAAAACACGTAGTAGTGTACAAATATTAGAATGTGATAAATACTTTTCTACCGATAGTTAGTAGATAATAAAGCTAGACGTCACAAAACGGTATCGCACCCACCGGATTCTTAATTTGTATAGAAAACCAGTCATACCCCGCGGTTTCACCCGTGATTTTTCCCCGTTCACGTTGAATTTGCGCGAAAAAAGTTAGTTATTTTGGTTTTAAACTATATTGGTGCAAAATTACATCCAAATCGGTTCAGTTCCTGCAATCAGTCACATGCTCCGCTTGCCTGCTTTAACATAAAAAATTGACACTAAATATTTTAAAGCGAAAAAGTTTTTTTGTCTAAACTTATCACTACTATAGTGTACCAGCTATCAAATGGATTTGAAAAATATTTTTGATTGTGATAGACAGGTTAATAAGATAAGGTGACACCACGAGACGCAACTAGTACTTTAATAAATTGCTAAAGCGATCCAAAAATAACTGAATGATCAAAGGTCAGAGGCTTAATACCAATTCGTCCCATCACACCAAACATGGAGAAAGGTTTTATCTTTTCCTTAATTAATTTAAATCTGAATTTAATAACGTCCGACCTTGGCGACGGTTGGGATGCGACTGTTTCTTTGTATTTATATTTTGCTTGTTATATTTCTGGGCTGTATCCTACAAATAAATAAATAATCAGGGACATTTAACACTACGCCATCTAGCTCCAAACTAAACAAAGCTTGTACTATGGAAACTAGATAACTGATAGACATACTTAAACATACTTTTTTTTTGTAAATACATACATATTATAGATAGATTAGTAGACAGTGGACAATTATAATGTTCATCATATCATAATTTTCTACTTGTGGGGATCGAACCCACACCCTACGGCGCAATAGACCATCGGTTTTATTAAAACTTCTAGATATTATATTTGAGAAAGTTTCCATTTTTTATTGTCTGTGGGTCAGTGACACCGCTATGCTACGAGTTACAACCAAGCGGATTTTGATGAGTTTCGTTTAAAAATAAATAATAATTATTTTATTAAATTAGGCCAATAAATTTCATTTGAATTCCGATACTTGTAGTTTTCTTTTAGTTGAAAATTTTCGAATTTTTTCTTCATATCTACTTACAAATTAAAAGATAAGTTATATATTTTTTACATTTCAATTATTATATTACATACTCGTATAGATGGTAGCCAATGAAAATATTCTACAAATTTTGCACTTTCCTTTTGTCATAAAAAAAAATATTTTTACAAGACTAGCTTTAACTACTATCTTTATTGATTTATTTTAAAGGTATGTATTGTACTTGAAACAATTCAGGAAATCTATTCTCGCGACAATGACAAATGTTATCAAACCAAACCCGTTTTTTGCAAGGTTGGTAAAGTATTATCATTGTAAGGTTGAATTCGACATACATTTAGTACTTTTTCGGTGTATGTGTGTCACAGTTATATCGAAAATATCATGAATTATTTGCGAATAAAAAAATTGTTTTAAAAAATGTTGCTTCATTTTAAAAGGATCATTCAAAAATATTATTAGTATTTTATTCTGAGAAATGAATTGTTGTAAAGTGTCAATAATAATACAAACATAATCGAAAAAAAAAGAAAAATATACCTGCGATGGCCGGGAATCGAACCCGGATCAACTGCTTGGAAGGCAACTATGCTGACCATTACACCACCATCGCAGTTGGAAGATGAGTCGAAATTGTATTACAATAGCGAATATTAGATAGTATACTATCAATGTGAAATTATAAAGGTCATTTGTGGTCAATAAACCCTAATATTTTATTTTTTATTAATTTGTATTTTGTGTAAAATGTAATTTTATGACATTAAACGTATTCATATTTTACTTTAAATTTTTAAAAAATAATTAATGACTATTACAAAAATTAAAAAGAGTTACACTTTAATTTTTGGAAAAATATCTATTTTGAAATAGACGATTTTCATGTGAATATAGTGTGGTATAAAATGAAAGGTCTTTAATTCTTTATACATTACAAAGCGAGGTCTAGTAGCCACTAGTATAGATAAAAACACATTTTATAATTAACACTTATTCACACCCATCCAGCTCCTAGCCGCGCCCCTCGCCGATTAACCTGACCGATCGCAGATATCGCGAACAATAAATAAATAGAATTATACGATCATGCGCCGTAGATCGCAATTACTTTGTAAATCGCCGACGCTCGATCGTGATCGAGATGTAGGATGCGCATCAGTTTTGTGTTTTTATGACATTTTTTAATTTTGTTGTATTTTGTACGAATAATATTCTCATAAAAAATGTATGATACGATGCCATTTACGTCTTTAAAATATCTAGTGGAATAATTCTATTCCATAACTGGTTGTGCCATATATAAAATCTTTTTTCTTTTCTCAGGTTTCAAGTGCAGTGGTTTAGATATCAAGAAGACAAACATACAAATAGACAGACCGACAGTTACTTTCGCACTTATAATTATATTTTAAATATTATAATTTATTAACAATTAATTTAGTCAGGAAGTAAGGATGAGGAAAGGAAGGTTTAGAAAGGATAATCACTGTTTCTGAATGAAATGGTCGACCCGAGAGTGTGATACCGGCCTTTTTTATTAATTTTTTATTTTTCTTTATTACGGAAAACAAACAGATGCACAGTACAAAATAGGTTATATTAATATTATTGTCTACACAGCCATTACTGTGCACCCAATCACGTTATCCACAAATGACTCAACGAAATTGTGTGCAACAGCTGCGAGTTAAAATATTAAAAATACAAATAAAACTTGTAAATAGTAGCTTAACTACATACAAGAAAATGAAACATTTTTTAGATTTTAAGTAAGGTTTCTTTTACATCCATTCGAAATTTCGTTGGAGGAATGCCATCCTCCACATCTATACTAATATTATAAAGCTGAAGAGTTTGTTTGTTTGAACGCGCTAATCTCAGAAAATACTGGTCCGATTTGAAAAATTCTTTTAGTGTTAGATAGCCCATTTATCGAGAAAGGCTATAGGCTATATATCATCCCGATATTCCCACGAGAGCGAAGCCCTGGTGCGCAGCTAGTAAGGAATAATCGGTTACTTGTGGTCACCTAGTTTTGTCGCATATCGCGATAAACCGTGACCCGCACATAATTGGTTTCCCACGCCCGCGCCGGACTCGAACCTGCGCCTTTCCACTTGTTAACCATTTCGGGACGCGCAAGAGGTCATCTTAGCTTTTAGTAGATAACGGTATTGGCGATAACGTTAAATAAAGTTTTTGAATGTATCCAAAGGAAAATCAAAATGACATTTTAAACGTTTTGGGAAAGGTAACGACGAGTTTTTTTTGAAAAAAAACTTTTTTTTATTAATTTATTTAATTGTAACTTTACATAATATTTTTTATAACATAACATTTTATTGCATCTAAACTACTTATCTACTTTCCTAATACATGTTTATTATCTATACTAATATTATAGAAAGGAAAGGTTTGTTTGTATTGAATAGGGTCCGAAACTACAGGACCGATTTGGATGTAATTTTCTACAGAGTTCTTTGAAACCCCAGGAATGACATAGGATAAAAATCCTACGAAGACAGAATATATACGCAGGTAAAATAGACTAGCTTAACTAGTTCAAAATATAATGCAACTTTGATTACAAAAATAAAATAATATAAAATTTTGAGATAAAAAAAAATAAAAAGTACAAATTTTCAATATCACATTGTTAACCTAACCATGTACGTCTAAAACATATAAAATATAGCAAATGTCAATATAACAAGTAAATTATGCATTATTGACTCTCGACAGACGTGTAAATACATTGTTTATGGTGATTTATGAGTTTATGGTATTATTTATGATATAGATTGATCGGTAAATGGCGTATTTATTCTGTCTGTTTGTCGTGATAGCGAGGCCAAGCTAGTCACAGGTCATAATATTGCATTATGTTTATGTTTTAATGTAAGAATTAAGGAATATTTAAAACTAAGACGGGTTTTTTCAATACTCATATCTCGAGATTTGATGGACCAATTCAGCAGAAAATTCGTGGGGAGATAGCTTAGGACCAGGAGAAGGACATAGGATACTTTAAATCCCGGAAATGCGCGCTGTGCCGCGCGTATATCGCCCGTTTCTGTGGGATTCTCCCACCCTATTGTACTCCTTTCCCAACTTCCTATCATTAATCCTCTCCTTATACCCTCCCCTCTTTCCAAGCCGGCAAGGCATCTGCGACACTCCTATGTTGCAGATGTTCATGGGGTGCGGTCAGTCACTTAACATCAGGTGAACCGTATGCCCCGCTTGCCTGCTTTAACATAAAAAAAAATCAATCCTAACTAGCTGTACCCTGCAGTTTCACCAGCGTATACAGCCCGTTCCCGTTAAATTTTCGGGTTAAAACTATCCTACGTCAATCCTGGGGTTTCGAAGAATCTCGGTACAAAATTTCATCCAAATCGGTCCTGTAATTTCGTAGTCTATTCAATGCAAACAAACAAATGTTTCCTATTTCTATATATACATATATTTAAATTATACCTCAGCTGGTTAATCATAGAATTTATCTATTTTTAATTTATACACAATAATACGTAACCAGTAATCAAACTATATATAAAGGAATTCCAAAAACTGGTCGTCTAATGTCGCCTACATAATTTACTTGGGCAACCCAACAAGACTTGCTGCAGGCGTATTGTTACCAATTATGTTCATTTTATCGATATTTCCCCATCAATACTATTTAATTCTGTATTTATATAACTTTTAATTTTCTACAAATTGCGCATGTGGATTTCTATTAGATCATAATATTTAACACTACGCCATCTAGTCCCAAACTAAGCAAAGCTTGTACTATGGACACTAGATAACTGATAGAGATACTTAAACATACTTTTTTTTTGTAAATACATACATACTATAGATAAATTACACCCAGACAGTAGGAAAGTACAATGTTCATCACATTATAATTTTCTACTCGTGGGAATAGAAGCTACAACCTCCGAATAAATTGTATAAAATACGTAAAATATAAACCCTCGTAGAACAGCTAATAAGTAATACAATACAAAATAAGAAAATACTGCATTTCTAAGACAACCGGTAACCCCTGAGCCATTGCTCCAATTACCAACAGACAAAGCCAAATAACGTAGGTGTTAACAGTTACCGAAATGTACTGCAACGGTATCAGGTACTATGGTCTATGACCAATTGAGGCCTGGTCGAAATATACGGAAAATACGTTTAAAAGACATTTAAATAGCTCCGAAAGAACTGGACTGATTTGGATGAATTTGTACAGAGATTCTTTGAAACCAGAGAAAGGACATATGATAGTTTTTAACACGAAAATCTTACGGGAACGGGAATTATATGCGAGTGAGACCGCGGAGCTCAGCAGCATTAGTATAAATTAGTAACATTACTATTGAATGAAGAAATATGCCATTCTTTCAATAAATATAAACAACAGAGCGCTTATTCAGATCATAACAATTCAGAATTAATTTCATATAGATATGCTGTCAAACAAAGACTCTTGAGTCTCGAGTTATTTCATGACATCATTACTTGCCTGTAATAACAAATCAATATAAAAACATGAGAAGAATGACTCAACCCATGCAATAAATACCATAACCAATATGACAACGGACAGCGCAGGAAACGTCAACGTGACAGCTGTCAAAACAATATTGACAGCCCGGGAATTGTCTATGCTCGCCTTGTTTGGTAAAAACCGCGCAAAAAATGCTCTTTGTTATGGTTGAGTATGTAAGGTTTCGTAATTGAATTAATTTTATAAAATGTTCTATATAAATAAGGAAATAAAGCTCGTCTAAGTTATTAATACGTGCTAATCCCAGAAATGGCTGAAAAGATTAAATATCAGACAAGGCTTGCAAAAAGGTTAAGTTTCACATTGTATAACATTTTATGAATAGTCTTCAAAGCTCCCATAATAAGTTGC
>LQNK01000330.1:452661-465651 GCA_001586405.1 Phoebis sennae | reverse complement strand
AAAAATAAAAAGTACAAATTTTCAATATCACATTGTTAACCTAACCATGTACGTCTAAAACATATAAAATATAGCAAATGTCAATATAACAAGTAAATTATGCATTATTGACTCTCGACATACGTGTAAATACATTGTTTATGGTGATTTATGAGTTTATGGTATTATTTATGATATAGATTGATCGGTAAATGGCGTATTTATTCTGTCTGTTTGTCGTGATAGCGAGGCCAAACTAGTCACAGGTCATAATATTGCATTATGTTTATGTTTTAATGTAAGAATTAAGGAATATTTAAAACTAAGACGGGTTTTTTCAATACTCATATCTCAAGATTTGATGGACCAATTCAGCAGAAAATTCGTGGGGAGATAGCTTAGTACCAGGAGAAGGACATAGGATACTTTAAATCCCGGAAATGCGCACTGTGCCGCGCGTATATCGCCCGTTTCCGTGGGATTCTCCCATCCTATTGTACTCCTCTCCCAACTTCCTATCATTAATCCTCTCCTTATACCCCCCCCTCTTTCCAAGCCGGCAAGGCATCTGCGACACTCCTATGTTGCAGATGTTCATGGGCTACGGTCAGTCACTTAACATCAGGTGAACCGTATGCCCCGCTTGCCTGCTTTAACATAAAAAAAAATCAATCCTAACTAGCTGTACCCTGCAGTTTCACCAACGTATACAGCCCGTTCCCGTTAGATTTTCGGGTTAAAACTATCCTACGTCAATCCTGGGGTTTCAAAGAATCTCGGTACAAAATTTCATCCAAATCGGTCCTGTAATTTCGTAGACTATTCAATGCAAACAAACAAATATTTCCTATTTCTATATATACATATATTTAAATTATACCTCAGCTGGTTAATCATAGAATTTATCTATTTTTAATCTATACACAATAAGACGTAACCAGTAACCAAACTATATATAAAGGAATTCCAAAAACTGGTCGTCTAATGTCGCCTACATAATTTACTTGGGCAACCCAACAAGACTTGCTGCAGGCGTATTGTTACCAATTATGTTTATTTTATCGATATTTCCCCATCACTACTATTTTATTTTATAATATTAAATGATTCATATTACTTTTAATTTTCTAGAAATTGCACATGTGGATTTTTATTAGATAATAATATTTACCACTACGCCATCTAGTCCCAAACTAAGCAGAACTTTTAATATGGAAAAAAGATAACTGACATATTTAAACATATTTTTTTTGTAAATACATGCATACTTTAGATAAATTAACACCCAGACAGTAGAAAATTACATTGTTGGTAACATCATAATTTTCTACTCGTGGGAATCGAGCCCACACCCTCCGAATAAATTGTTTATAATACATAAAATATTAGAAATATGCATGATACGTGTATATTTAAAATATATTTTTCAAATATTAGAATAACTACTAGTGAGGTCAAGAAAGGATATAAATTAGCCAAGTTTAACTTGGTTTAGTTGGGTAAAAAAAAAATATTTCATTTTCATTAATCGAGTAGGTATATACTGCCATGTAGGTAATTATACTACTGGGACAGAGCCTCGTAGAACAGCTAGTAAGTAATACAATACAATACAAGTAATGCTCCATTTAAGACATCCGGTAACCACTAAGCCATTGGTCCAATTACCAAGAGACAGCCAAATAACGTAGGTGTTAACAGTTACCGAAATGTACTGCAACGGTATCAGGTACTATGGTCTATGACCAATTGAGACCTGGTCGAAATATACGGAAGATGCGTTTAAAAGACATTTAAATATAAAAAATGGCATCGTTATACATATTTGTATAACTAGCTGTTCAGCGCGATTTTGCTCCAGTAGTTTAATTTTAATACTCTATCGTCTATAGTCTTTCTCGATTAATTAAAAGCTCTTGAAATTGGGCTATTAGTTCCTAAGATTCACATGATCAAGTAAACAAACTCTCCAACATTATCTTTACTAATATTATATAGAAAGATTTGTTTGTTTGTTTGTATTGAATAGGCTCCGAAAGTACTGAACTGATTTGAATGATATTTTGTAAAGAGGTTCTTTGAAACCAGAGGAAGGACATATGATAGTATTTAACGCAAAAATTTTACGGGAAGGTAAGATATACGCGGGTAAAACCGCGGAGCTCAGCTAGTGATTAGTACCATTTTGTTACATCACTATTGAATAAAGAAATATGCCGTTCTTTCAAATATAAACAACAGAGCGCTTATTCAGATCATAACAATTCAGAACTAATTTCATATAGATATGCTGTCAAACAAAGACTCTTGAGTCTCGAGTTATTTCATGACATCATTACTTGCCTGTACTAACAAATCAATATAAAAACATGTGAAAAATGATTCAACCCATGCAATAAATACCATAACCAACATGACAAGTGACAGCCCAGGAAACGTCAACGTGACAGCTGTCAAAACAATATTGACAGCCCGGGAATTGTCTATACTCGCCTTGTTTGGTAAAAACCGCGCAAAAATGCTCTTTGTTATTGTTGGGTATGTAACGTTTCGTAATTGAATTAATTTTATATATTCTGTATAAGGAAGGAAATAAAGCTCGTCTAAGTTATTTATACGTGCTAATCTCAGAAATGGCTGAAAAGATTTAATATCAGACAAGACTTGCAAAGAAGGTTAAATATCACATTGTATAACATTTTATGAATAGTTTTTAAACTTTAAAGCGCCCATAATAAGTTTAGTACATAAAAAAAAGGTTATATTTTTTATCACAAAAGCATTAATGGTACTTAAAAATTGAGAAATGGTTTGTGAAAATAAGAATTACTCATGTTTTCGTAGAACCGCATAATACTACAATTATTTATAACCAAGATTCCTCGAAAAATGAACACCTACGCAGAGAATCATACAACTCTAGATAAATGATCACGGATTCTGTCCATAGCCAAATAATTAATTACTTTAAAAAACAATTCTATTGTTATTTTGTCACAACATTTAAAACGAAATTAAAAATATTTTTAATCTAGTAAAGTACAAGAAGAAATGAATGGAAAATACTTTATTGAACAGCAAAACACGAACAAACTGAAAAATATAGCTTTTTTATATGTTTTTTGTTCTTTTTTCGTTTCTGTTGTATTGAAGAACTTTATCACTGACAGCCATATCTCCCGGGCAAGTGGTAATCTAGGTAACTGTTAGTATGATACATTTTTTTTTCTTGCAAGCAATACAAACAACTATTTCCGATTATTTAAATATCTAAATCTTTAAAAAGTATTTTATTTAAAATGGAAAGTACTCGCGTTAAAACAAACACAACATTATACAATCAAAATTTCTCTCCGCCTACCATACTGAGAATTTACTTCTTAACTGAGAATCGAATCATGTACCTCTCCTTACAACCACGCGATCAATGAACTTACAAGATCATAATTGAATAAAAATAAAACAGCTGTAAATTTAAAGCGGCATTCAATTAAAACTATTGTGTTCGGACAATCGCATTAATTGTGGGCAAGGCCCGTGATTCACTTGAGGTGACGGGCTTTTAAAATATGTTAAATTTAGTTTAGGCCATTATCATTGAATGAATTCATAAATTACATAAAATACAGCATTTAAGTAATATGATGGTGTTACAATACGATATACTTTAGCACCACAAGCAAAAAACATAGGAAATGTAAGGTATAATATTATAAAAAAAACAATATTGAAGTATGGGCTACAAGGGCGGCCTTATCGCTTAAGAGCGATTTCTTCCAGGCAAACTTCTGGTTTAAGCATTTATTTAATTAGTACAGAAGATAAGTAAAATTTTGATAGTTAATGTTTAAGGATTAAGGAAATTTAACCATAACAAATACTTTATAAAATTTCTATGTTTATATTTGGATGACCACATAATATTTTTTTCCATATTTGTACAAGAAAGCAAAAAAATCAATAAACCTATATATTATACGTAAATAAGATATTTACGTCAAAATCAGCGCTGTTTGTTAGCACTGCAGCAAATGCTGATAGTTTCACTGGCAGGCAAACACTTTTTTAATTGTATTTTCATATTTGTTTTTTTTTTACATTTTACTGTAATTTTATATTATTTTTATTTAGTCTTTTTCCGTGGTAAATAAACATATTTTCTTTCTTTCCGTCTTTCTTTCTAAATGAATAAGAAAAATAGCCGTTTATTAATCTAAAAATATAATACTATGCACAAAACAAAATACTATAATGAACAAGCTTAAAACGTAATTAAACTTATAAAAGCTTTACAAAAACTTCAAATATGTCCATTTCCCATAAACTTTAAACATAACGACTTCCTCACGACCTCATTATCCTTAAATTATAAAAATAAATCGTAACCTTAGGAACGCGGCAGGCGCCGAGTTATTTAACTAGCTGTCACACGCGAATCTGTCTGTCCAGTCCTTATTAAGTATTGCATGATTAACATACGATATAATCAATTTTTGTTTTGTTTTGTCATTTAAAATTAACTGTTATAAGGATGATTCCATGATTAATTACGTAGTATAAAACAAAGTCGCTTTATCTGTCCCTATGTTCCTTTGTATGCTTAAATATTTAAAACTACGCAACGGATTTTGATGCGGTTTTTTTTAAATAGATAGTGATTCAAGAGGGATGTTTATTTTATGATAAAATTCATTAATAGTGAAGAAATACTGTTATTTTTGAGGTGATGTGATGTCGTTAATTATCATTTTATTCCGCTTACATTGCAAGCCCTATGAGATTTATAAATATAATGTACATTTTTTTATATACAACGTTAAGAGTGGTTAATATGGATAGAAGACGTTATGACGGTCCGGAAAAATATATTCTAATTTTCTAATCGTGGGGATCGAACCCACACCCACCAGCGCATTAGACCATTGAATACACTGCGCCATTCGGATCATCAAAAAAAAGATATGTATGATTTTGACCTTTGTATGATTTTTTATTACATTTTATTTCCCAATTTAGGTAAAAATAACCTCAATTCACACTATAGGGATATTGCATTAATTACTAATTTATTACCAAAGTGAATCCAGGTCGAAATCGTAAAAGCGTATCAGATGGTGTAGTCATTTCGCCACTTGATTGAACTGCCCTATTTGGGTACCTGGCAATCATTGAAGCTTTTATGTGATGGTTTAATTAAATATCAGCATATCTACATTTTTTTATGTCAAAGCACGCAAGCGGGGCATGCGGTTCACCTGATGTTAATTGACTGAACGCAGCCCATGAACGTATACATCAAAGTGTCGCAGATGCCTTGCCGGCTTAAAGGAGGGGGAGGGGATAAGGAGAGGTTTAGCCTATGTTACTCGTAGATAATGTAGCCTTCAAGTGGTGAAAGAATTTTTATAATCAGTGCAGTAGTATTTGAGCCTATACGTTACAACCAAACAAACAAAGATTTCCCTTTAGAATATTAGTAAAGTAAAGTAAACCCTCCTCTTGAATCGTTTTATCTCATAAAAAAACGCATCTGAATCTGTTAGGTAGTAATATTTTATAGAATTGAAACTATTATATACTGTTAGGTAGTTTTAAAGATACTTTTCACACTTTGTCAAACCATGTAGTGATTTAGAATTTTATGTATTTAATATTTGCTTGCGTTTAATTCAATAGATCAATATAAGTATAATAGGATAAGATGGGATAGAATGACAATAAGAAATAAATAATATAGGTATATTACAAACCGCTGTTTTGAAATTTTCTTCGCCTTATTTTCGTAAAATACATATTCTTGTGTAACTTACCTGTAACAGAAACATAACATAGTAAATTATAAGGTTCGATAGGTGTAAATATTTCTTAATTATTAAAGGCCATTCTATTTGTTTTAAATAATGTTGTCATATGTGACACAGTGAAGATGCAGTCGTATAATGAAGAATTTTTGAAATCGATCCAGTAGTTTTTGTGTGAAAACATAACAAACATACATAAAAACACAAATGCTTCCTCTTTATAATATAAGAATATAGTATACCAAACAAATGTATAACAAATCGATAATATACTAACTGACCCGCGCGGCTTTGCTCCCGTAGTATAATGTTAAAACCTATTAAATATAACCTATGTTATTCTTGGATAACGTACCTTTCGAATTGTGAAAGAATTTTTAAAATCGGTCCAGTAGTTTTTGAGCCTATTCATTACAAACAAACAAAGATTTCATCTTATATTAGTGTAAATATACTATTTGACTTTTATAAACAAACCATTATTCACATCAATAAACATGTAAACAAACAATTGTTTTCGTTCAGCATTTCAAAACACGACAAACATAAAGAGTGGACTTTACACTAATTAAGTTGCAAAGATAACATCGATTATGTAAATATTTTATTACCGTTTCATTATATGCTTTTATATCATTCCGTTGAAAATGTAAGCAATATTTTTGGCTCGATACCATTGGCACAGTGATTATACCAGTGGGTACTGCTCCAGAGGGTGTGGGTTCCATGTTCGATCCACGATTAGAAAATTTATGATGTAATAAACATTGTTATTATCTACTGTTGTATATGTTTAAGTATGTCTATCAATTGTCTAGTTTGATTAGTACAGGCTTTGCTTAGTTAGATGGTGAATATTTATTTATTTGGCTACACTTGTAGGCACCAAATTTTCAAGTCATAATAAAGTAGTATTTAATTCGTGGAGAAGTCGTCCTGTCTGTCTGTCTCTAATCTGCTTGTCTTGTTGTTATATGGGCAACGTAAATACATAATTTTGTGAAAATTTCAGCTTCCTAGCTGTCATTGTTTATGAGATACAGGATGACAGACAGCAAAAGCTTAGTACTAGATCCGTTTTTACTTTTTAGCTTTGTGTAAAGTGCAGGAGGTCATACATTGGTCCAATTACCCAATCTTGGTCATACATTTTTCAACTTTTTACCGTTTAGCTGCGAACCCTACAGGGCAATGAAAAAAATATTTTTCAATACTTATACAATATTTTATCTTAAGTAGTAGAAGGGACCTCCTAGTAAGTTTTAAAGAAAACCTGTGTCAGGAGGACTCGCTCTTCCTTAACTAGAATCTATTACAATTATAATTCGAAATCAAATATGCAATAGGCCCAATCTTGGTCATACATTTTTCTAGTCATTACTGTTTAGCCACGCTAAAAGGGCAGTAGGCCCAATCTTGATCATACATTTTTCTAGTCATTACCGTTTAGCTACGCTAAAAGGGCAGTAGGCCCAATCTTGGTCATACATTTTTCTAGTTTTTACCGTTTAGCTACGCTAAAAGGGCAGTAGGCCCAATCTTGGTCATACATTTTTCTAGTCTTTACCGTTTAGCTACGCTAAAAGGGCAGGAGGCCCAATCTTGGCCATACATTTTTGTATACAATATCTATTTATCAGTACATCTAACAGAGCAAGGTCGGTAAGGCTGTGGGCGGCGGTGGGCGGGTGTAGCAACTGTTACATTTACTACTCATTTGCATCTTGCACCAATGTAACTAGCTGCCCACCCTGACTTTCAACCGGTGCAACCACCAGAAATACAATACAATCCCTATTATAAATGCGAAAGTAACGCTGTCTGTTCTTCACGCCTAAACCATTAAACCGTTTTGGATTAAATGTTGTTTATGGTTTGAAACGATATAAGTGAAACAGATAAAATATACCATGTATTTACTTCACTTTATTGAGATATATCTAGAAATTAGTTTTCAAATTCCTTTATTTTTCCTAATACTAAAATTACAATAGACATATCTATTAAAATTTAGGCGTTATTACTAAGTAAATTGGGAGTAGAAATTTAAAAAAATAAAAAATAATAAACAAAAAAATGTAGTATTAAATGAGAATAGAGATATGGTCTACTAATATTTTTTTATTTATTTATTTATTTATTTATTTCAGGTAACAGACAAATTTTGTACAGACCCATATTATATCATCTATACATATAATAAAATCGTAGACTAGCCGTGTCTGTACATTTAATATTTTCAGGAAAAAATTAATGTTTCGTGTTTCATTTATGATTCTAAACACAAAACAATGATTTTTAGAATTTTTGTCTGTTTGTCGGTTTGTCTGTTTGTCTGTTTGTCTGTTTGTAGGGCGTTTGTACGCAGTGAACTTCGAAACGGCTTAACCGATTTAAATACGGTTTTCGATTATGTATTGCGGCTAGCCCCCCGAAGGTTTTAGTGTTTATTTTATTCAAATCAGTTAACAAATAAAAAAGATATGAGGGTTCCAAGTTATCCATCAAAACATATCATCAATGCGCGTAGGTATATTAAATTTAATATTTTAAGTGTTATTTAAAGCACTTTTTATTGATAAATGTAGCCTTGTCTTGATTTCGAAAGTAGATTACGTTCATGGCGGCTAATCACAACAAAGACTAACCAACATGCAGAAGATATTATTTGCGTCCATAAGCAAATATGTGTTTAATCCATGGACAGATTTCTAAAATGTCAATATTTTGCAAAAAAATTAAAATAGAATTATTAGAATTATATAAAACTGAACAGTGACACTTTTGTTATATTTAATGTAGGATATACTTCGACCTTAAACCTTTTACGGGATATATTTTTACAAACGTACGTTTTTAAATCTTAAAATTTGTCATACTACCTCTACTTCGAAAATCCACAAAGTACAGAAATTTGTAGCCTACGCGGGCGAAGCCGCGGGCGGAAAGCTAGTAAACAATAAATACATATAATACAATAAATATATCATACTAATACATCACTAATATATCAACTAGATATATCAAATACGAAAATTGGTGAGGTATATTTATTTCATTTTCACACAAAAACTACTGAATGGATTCGGATGAAACTATTAATAAAAGCTGTTAAATGAATATTTCGTTAACTTAATTTATGGCATATTAACAAAGACGTAAATTATTGCTTTATCGGTTTATGACCACAAGTCGTTATTACATTAATTTATAATTGCGAGTCACACTGAAAGTGCAGTAAAATTATATAATGTCAATATTAAAAGCCTTTTCCTCAATTCCCTTTTGTTATTCTGGATAACTAACAATTTTAAAAGCATATTTTTAAGAGAGAAGAGTGTAGTATTTTCTTGTGTTTGATTTGACACGAGTTCTTTCCATATAAAATAAAAATACTTTTAAAGGATTTTAAACGCGATTTATTATACGAGTAAATTTTCATCACACAATATTTTAAACACTCATGAAAACAACTGTCATCTCAGTCACCCGTGACCACGCTCGCTGTAAAGTGCTCGAAACGTCGGGTTAATAATAATGTCAAATAGTGTATAATCGCATTAAAAATCCTTTAATAAATATATTATTTAATATGGAAAGTACTCGCGTTAAAACAAACAAGAAAATACTAACTTAAACCCAATGGTTTACTGCGCAAAATCACATATTGATGAGATGTCTATTAATAATTCAATCATAAAAAATATCATTAATTTATTCATTTTAATCACCTACGATCATTAATCAAGAAGTGTTGATGACCAAGAGATGAAAAAACTTATAGATCAATTATTTTACATATTTTATATGTGTCATAAGATTTATTTAGATGTTTAAATTATTTTTGCTTACTCAAAGTTGGCCAATTCACGTTTTCTATATTTAAATATTAAAGTTCGATCTAATATATTAAGATGAGATGTTTGCTTTTATAATTTACTGAAATACGGGAACTAACTACAAATTACTATCTGAGACACGTAAATACAAAGACTGGAATATGGGGAATCTATACTAATAATATCAAGGGGAAAGATTTGTTTGTATTAAATATGCTCCGAAATTACAGGATCGATTTGGGTGAAATTTTTTGAAACCCTACGGGAACGGAATATACACGCTTTTGGGACATAAAGTACTATAGAGAAATACATATTTTATGCGTTAAGTAAGATTATGTTTTGTAAATATCAATTAGCTTATTATCATCGTGATATACATTTGGCTTGCTAGACTTAAACCTTGCGATGAAATGTATAAATCAAGACATTTCATTTGATACCACACTCGGCTATATTCATATGAAAATCGCCTATTTAACCCCTCTCTCCTCTATCTTTCTAATCATCTACCGATTTCACTAAACATCATGTATTTGCTTACAAAAATTTCATTTCAATTTAAGATCGAGTAAACAATACTCTAGATATCATCGGGCAAATCTTCACCTATTTTCCCCCCTACCTTCGTAATTTTTTTTAATACTTCGTCAATTCACTAAGCTTCGTCAATTATTTTACTAAACTATTCGCCTACGAAATTTTATCGATGTATAAAAGGTACTACAGTTATCGTCGGACAACTTTTTCATACTTCCATACAAACATACACGACAGGCCATCAAACTGAGACGTCGCTTCGCTCAGTCAATGTTTTGTTTCAATAAAAAATCTTGCAAATTCAGTGATGTATGCGAAACCTTTTCACCCAACGAAATACTCACAAAATAATATCTTTGTAACAAACTAAATTTTAAAAGCATGAGTCATACCGTGAGTCAGTCATAGACTTGTAATTAATTAAACACCGAAGTTAATTTATCATTGCTTTGGTAAAAAATTGCAGTGTCCTTGACCCCGAGTGGGCAAAACACGTTCTGTACTGACTGCGCATTTGAGACCGTGAACTATGATGGATTTATGTGATTTCGCGGTATGTCAAATGCGGAATGAATAACAGGTTCATTCCTGTTAATTATAAAGAATTTGATATTAAAATTTCTATTATGTAATTATTTTGTAAATCAAATTAAGTCCATTTTAAATACTGACTCAATGCAATGTAAATGTAACAAATAAACGATGAATCAAATACGTTGAAATACTTCAGTAAAGTAGAACAGTTATTTTAATATAGATGAATAATCGACAGTAAACATCAACAGTATATGACTGTAAGATATTATTTGAAATGGCTATATTGGATACTGTATCATTTGAAATTATAAATCCAAAACTGAAACTGAAAAAAAATATCAATTATGGAAAAAGAGACCAATTTGGAAAACGTTTTGACTTTGACTTTGGACTTTAAAATTATTTAAACACATGTTTTTTTATAATATAAGAGATTTCTAGAAAATATCCATAATTATTTCATTACTTCTTTTTCTGATATAACCTTATATTAAACTTAAATTAAGCGCCTATAGAGTAATAAAACTTAATAACCTAATCCAGTTATTAGCCAATCTGAATATGAAATTGCATAAAAACCGTTTAGCATTTGCAGCGTGATTAAGAACATTCACCAAAAATTAAAACTGAAACCGCATTAAAATCGTACCAGTGGTTTTGGAGATAAATGACATTGGACATAAACAAACTCTCACCCCAAACGCATTTACAATCTCCAAGTAAAAAATTAATTATAATCGTTTAATAAAGTGTATGAAAGTGCACTTTCTAAATGATTTGAGGAAGATATCATTATATTGATATTCGATAGAAATTCACCTGAGGCTGTTCTCATAACCGTCTACATTAGACATGGTTTCACTTAGTTTTGTCCTTGGGGCTATTAAACTATACTAATATTATAAAGCTGAAGAGTTTGTTTGTTTGAACTAATCTCAGGAACTACTGGTCCGATTCGAAATTTTTTTTTAGTGTTAGATAGCCCATTTTTTGAGAAAGGCTATATATCATCCCGATATTCCCACGGAAGCGAAGCCCTGGGGCGCAGTTAGTGATAAAATAAATAGAAGTATTTAGCCTAAACGTGTCCAGTCTTAACGGGAAGTCAGCTGTGTGGGAGATAGTATAGAATACAATACTATCTGAACAGAGAGTGTAAACAGATGCACTCTCTGATCCAAATGAGAGAGAGAGAATCTTCCGATTCAGTGGTAAATAAAAATATTAATTATGTAAATTTAAATGACGTTTTGACGTTTAAAAGCGCGTTGAAGATAGGTAATGTAGTGGTAATAGAATTGAATTCTTTTATTTATTTATTTATTTATTTATACGTTTACCAATAATTGTTACACTGAAGTAAAACACATGAATACAGAATTTATCTTAGAACTAAGCGTACAATTTAAGGTAGGTAAACACCGCATGCATAACTAAAAGTTATTATAACAATGTAAACTATGATTAAAGTTGCTGTACTGAAAGACTTAAATTAAAGTTACTGTAATGACATTCAAAATTTTAAATATTTGTGTTCAACAATGGGTCAGCCTAGTTGATGAACCAGAAACTTAAGTTTATTAACAGTAAGAAAAAACATGTCGAGGTCTTTGGCATGATCGTTAAAAAGTCTACAGAGTCTGGGTATCGGAGAGTTAGAACCAAGGACAGACTTTCACACGTATTCTAAGAAGTTCCTCTAATTTTACTTCCACTCAGGTTACGTCCGATATGATGTATGACAAATTTCAAAGTTCATGTTTGAAGTAACATAAAAATATAATGTTTTAAAAAATAGATCGAAGTAGCGGATGGAGGTGTTAAATTTTCTTCTCCGAAATTTCCTTAACGTGAGTTAGTAGAGTTTTTTCCGACTCAGAATGTCAATTTTCGTTGACAGCGCTTGAGTGAAGTCGAGGAATGCTCGAGATATATATAAGAACTAGCTTTCCGCCCGCGGCTTCGCACGCGTAGGCTACTAATTTCTGTATTTTTAGAGGAGCACAACAAAAGTTTAAAAAAATTACGATCACAGGACCAGTGATATATGCGCGTGTCTATAGTTTTTTTAATATATTTTCTATGGAAATAGGTTTGACCAAAATCTCACAGAGCGCGCGCCTCTTTAAAAATACAGAAAATAAAAGTCCACGCGAGCGAAGCCGCGGGCAGAAGGTTAGTTATTTTTTGAAGGTTATTGAGGATTGAGGGTGTTTTAACGTCTTAATCTATAAGTTAAGAGTATAAAAAGGCATGTCTGCAACTCAACCAAAATCTCACAATCACGTGGTATG
>LQNK01000330.1:440488-452527 GCA_001586405.1 Phoebis sennae | reverse complement strand
AACAATGTTCCTTTTGTTATTTTAATATCTCATGTTACAATACAATGTTATGTTTTTGTCGATTTTCCCATGTTATATTTGTTTTAAGATTTAATAAGAAGATATAAAATACTATAACTATATTTTATTTGCACTTTATGATTTATTAATGATTTCGCATTATTTAGAAATTAAACTACTTTTTACTCGCGGATTCTCCTGCGTCATTTTTCCACATGAATTCCACGGGAGTGAGTACTCGTTAACTACTTAAGATTAGTTAAGAAGTTAAAGCCTCTAAGGGCAAAAAAATATTATAAATAATATAATTTCATCTAATATAATGGTTCCGCAGACACACACTTAGCCGTCACGCTCCGAAAGACATTCAAACAAATTATGATTTCGTTTGCTAAAACCCTTGAGAAATTGCGAGTATTCTTTCAAAATTAATTGAATGTTAAGGCTGATATTACAGTTTAATTAAAATGCAATTATTTGTACAGTGATAATTGTTTCATATTGTTTAAGAGCTAAATCTAGTTTTGAGGTGTTTGAGGCAAGTTAGGCGAGAGTAATAACTTAAATAGTAACTTTTTGCCAAAACAAAAAAAAATTTCCTTACATTTCCCATTTTTATATTTCTATGTTAGTCACAAATCACTCTCAGAGTCGGAGTTAATTAAATTTACCCTCACTTTTATTTATTTTTATACAATAGTAAATAAAAATTTTATGATTTTTTTAAGGTAACGGATCAATAAATCCTAACTATCTTACTAATATTATAAATGCGGGAGTGTGTCTGTCTCTTCTTCACCTCTAAACCACTGGTCAGATTTCGATGAAATTTTGAACAGATATTATTTAAAATTCGGGAAGGGACATAGGATATCTTTTATCCCATAAATCTTCATGGAAACGGTATATAGCTAGTAGTAAATATTATCAACACAGATTATCACAAAAGCTTATTTTCATGCAGTACGCGTCTCAACACTCTGGCGGCCATATTAGTCCTACGGAAGTAACTGATTATTGATCTATAGTTCCTATTGTATTGGCATTATTGGCACACTTATAATATTTTAACCGACTTCAAAAAAGGAGAAAGGGATGACTCTTTGGTAAGTGGTTGTATGTTACTTCAAGTAGAGAAATAGTTTAGAATTTTGTCAAGGGATGGTTTCTAGGCAATTCTTAGCAAAAGTGGCAAATAGCAATAAATAAATATGTTTCTTACGATGTGGTCACCCATTAAGACATATTAACTTAAGTCGATAGGGCCCGTATTTCTTGCGAAGGGTTTTTGTTACGCCTGAGATAGAGCCCGCATAGGGATAACCCCTTTCACTGGTCGTATAACGTTAGATCTTGCATTCGATGCTATATACATAGTCCGTAGTTCGGGAAAGTAAAAATCGTTCACTCATATTGCTTGAAACGAAGTGGTAATAAATACCGATAAGTATGTCCCTTTAAAAAATCCTTAAACTGTGTATCCACCGAGTTATCGACTGACTAGTTTCATTGGTTGTTAGCCCGCATATATTAACCAACCGACTTATTGACGAATGTAAATTCGCCTTCATTCTTCTATATAATATTTGAAAAATCTTTTGCTGTATATATTATTAGAGTAAGTATTTCTGTTTGTCCCTAATTTCATTCACATATACTATTAAATGTTATGCGTCATGTGTTAGTGAGCGACAAACGCACTACATAAATTAACTATTGTTACGGATGCATTACTGACCCTAAAAGGGAGTGGATCTGGGTGGGATTGTTGTATACGAAAGCTAATTTATGCTTCTACACTAAGCAAAAAATCAAACCTTTCCAATATTATAAGGAAAGGTTTGATTTTTGGAAGTGAAGGTTTGATTGATTGAAGACTCCCAAATTGTTGGAGTGATTTGAAGAATAGTAAAATCTTTCATTAAAATATGAATATTCTGTATGTATTTTACAATACGTAAAGAATGAATATTATGTTTAGAAAAGTTCATGTTAGACATGTAATTCTAACTTTTCATGTTTTGATTATTTTTCCCTTAACCTAGCGTGATGTAAAAAAAGAATATAGCTACGGGAGTGCCAAATAAAGAAAATCTTGCATGTTTCTTTGAAATTCCGAAGAAAATATCTCCAAAACTACAGTACATATAACATATATTAACAGTACATATAGTCACCAGAGTGCCACATTAAGAAAAAACTTGAGATTTCGAAGTAAATATCCGAGGTACTTTTATCTACATACTGTAAGTTTTTTTTAGAAGTAGTAAGAAGAAAATTTGCACTTAGATTAACAGTACATATAATTCCCCTTGCATAATAATTAAATAATTAATAAGCACAGTTAATCGCACTAGTCCACAATATATAATCTGTGCCTTATTTTGTATGCGCGGACGCACGTCCTGTTGGAGCGAGTATGTCGGTAGTTATAGCGATTTATTTATATAAATAACAAATAAATCATTTATTTCAAACAATATTTTACATAGATAAATTATGTCGCCCAGGTTCTTGAGATAATAAACAAAATATTGTTCTATTTCTGTTTAATGTTGCCTTCCATTGGATTGCTTGGAAGAAATTGCTAATTAGCAATAAAGCCGCCGTTTGTTGTCCATTGTTTGTCTATTTAATGTTGAATTTGCTTGTTGTACGCAATAAAGTGTTTTAATTCATGCATTCAAATAAACTAACAAAAGTAAAAGAAAAAAAGAAAGAAAGAAAAGGCATTTATTCCCGCAACAAAAGAAAACTAAAAAATAAAAAAACAGTGAAAATTAAAATACCTTCTAAAAGTATGCAAAGATGAAAAAAATTCATGTTTGTTGTTGTAATTTTTTCTGAAAAATATGAACTGAGGTTAGACATGTCATGAAACTAACCACATAAAATAACTTAGTAAAATATATTCAAATCGTGTTAACTCACGCCAAAACCCAACCTCTAAATATGGAACCACAATTGGATATCCGATTAGAAGGGATCATTTATAACATTCACCATTAAAAATTAAACTTTAAAACCACTACACAAAGTCGCAAATCAAATACAGACAACATTTGATAAATTCAAAAGATTTGGGGAGGCCATTAACGACGAAATTCGCGAAACTAATTTAAATACGAAATTATATGCGTGCTTTGACAAAACGAAGGTATGAATATGGAAATATCGCCCTTAATGTTGTCTGGAGTTTAGAAAAAGGGTCCATTTTCGGTATTCGGTAAGATTAGACTAAAAAGTCATAAATTATTAATGCTTTTTAAATTGTTAGTTAGCAGTAGGCCCTTAGTATTTTCTTGACATCGAAAACAATTTTGAGATTAATTAACTACATAATATCAGCTTCGTATAAAGATACAGTGCATATCGCGCTCATAAGAAAATTAATAATAATCTATACAATATGATATTATAGAGTGTGTTTATTTGTTTGTTTGCATAAGCTAATCTCATGAACTGTTGGTCCGATTATAAAGATATTTGTGTGTGTTAAATAGTCCATTATTCGACATTGGGAGAGGCTTAATTAAATGAAATATTTTTTAAGTGTGAAACTTATGCTACGAGAGCAAAGCCACGCGAAGCAGCTAGTAAAAATACTTCTATGTCCCAGAGAATTCTATGTCCAACCTGTGCATATAAACTCTTTCTAACAAAAAAGTGTATGACCATGCTTTTAAAAAATTAAAAGACTTGTCAAGTTGTAAGCCTTGAACCGACACTCATCATAAAACGCAATAAAATATGAATTAAAAATTAAAATAATTAAACACAAAACTCTCATGGACGTTACTTGTCAACGAAATAATTAAAGACAGCCCTTTATCGACGTTTATTGTAATTAATGGACAGCTGATTGACATAATGGATTAACCCTGAGTACGTAAATTAAATGTTTAATGTATATATGTATGGAAAAACAGCCTGTCACTTGATGGTAAGTGATCATGGACACTCGTAGCATCACAAGTGTCAAAAGACTTTGAAGGTCATATTTTTTAGGCAAGCTGAGCATGCGGTTCACATGATGTTAAGTGACTGAATGCAGCCCATGAACATCTACAACATCACAGTTCACAGTTTTGCAGTTGACTTGCGGGTTGAAAGAAGGGAAGGGGATAAGGAGACGATTATGATGGGAAATTGGGAGAAGAATAGCATAGGATAGGTAGAATGGGGATGGGAATACTGACCTGCTTCACGCCGATCTTCTGCTGGGGGGGGGGAGGTGGTTCACCGAAGTAAGGTTAAAGTTTATACATTATGACGCAAGGTCCAGCTCGGGGTGAACCATTAATTATTTACATTGGCCTTGCCAATCCTTACTATTCCAAAAGCTGATTATCAGTATTGAAATGGCAATTGATAAAAACCTTCCTTTTACTATGCTACACTATATATAAACTACTTTTAACATAAAGAATCCTCGAGCAAAATTATCTATACACTATATACGTATGTATTAACCTTGGATATTTGCAAATAGGTGCTAGCTAGGTCGCAAATCATCAAAATTTATTATTTATGTTGTTTTTTTACCTTGATATGATTTATGTGAAATATAGAACTAGGTTCTGCCTTCGCTCGCGTTTTTTTCGACTTCTAAAAAAGGTTTTTCATCATTTATTCCAGCTAATAAGCGAAATTTTATCAAAAACCGTTCAGTAGTTGCAGCGGGATTGCCACACAAACACCTAAACATACAACAACACATTTATAATATTAATAGGATTTGCTTATTTATAAAGTGAACAAAAATCTAACCCAAAATATATGACGTTACCAAATCATAATTAACCATGACAGGAACTATTTATATCCAAAATATAGTTCAAAACAGAGGCATATTGCATAACCCATGACAGGCCTTGTCAATCACCTCATACATAAATGATCAGTGAACGAAATCACGTGTAACAGATCAAATCGACAAGTCTCCGCCCTAACAATGAAATACACATGACATTTCTAATACATATTCTGTACTAGCTATACATAACAGACGAAATTTCAAACAGATTTCAATGTTCACCCTGCTTTAAAAATGGACTGAGTTTCAAACTTTAAAATCCTATTTAATCCGTTTACTGTAGAGTATTAACAAAATCCTTTCTTGGATTAAAGCCACATTATTTGAGGAATTTAATGTCCAAATTTCACGATTCCAGCTCTAATAGCTCACGCTTTATCTTCTTCTTCTAATCAATGGCTCCCTTCCAACAGGAGATGAATTTTGCCAGTATCAAGTAGTCATAAAGTTTTCCATTACCCTTCATAAACAAGCCATTATGGTCAAGCCTTATACTATGGAAAATTTGACATTGACAGCCATGACATTGACAGCTGATATCCGCCACAGACTAAAAAGTAAAGTTCAATGACGTACCATCGACAGTTAATTTCGTCGACTAAATGTCATTTATTGGCGTAATATGATATCTTTATTCGTGAAGATCAAGGCAGTAATGAGGATTTCCTTAAACGTTAAATTGTTAATATTCATTGTATTACGTCCTGATGATTCATCATCGCTTAATTGCAAGTTGAACAATGGTTCTCTTTCAATTATAGAGGAAATATTGTCACCTTCAATAAATGGAAGTTCAATACCAGTTTTTGAACTTTCCAAAAATTTTATAAATCATTATATACATGACAAAGCTCATTGTAGGTAAATTATTCGTAACATATTGATGTTATGTAACAATATGGTAGGAAAAAAAAAATGCAATTATGTCAACATTTTTATATATCGTCCTATCACACAAAGAATTGATCGAAATTAGATGTATTCTGCCAGAAAGATAGTTCATCTTATTCTAGAATATATATAAACAACAATTGAAAATTTGAACATAGGACTCCATATTTACCTTTTATTAAGAAAGCATACGTGGGTAAAAAAAATCGCTCTTACAATATCTAAGAAAATTTTATCCCAAAAGGCATGTATGTTCTCTATAAAACAATAACCAGTCACAATACTATTCCAAAAAGCAATACTTTGATAAACAAGTAGATGCAATCGACCTACAAAGGTGATCGAGATTCCACACTAAGACACGAGAATATCCGCGTGTCGTGTAAGGTCGTTCAGTTTGTTGTATTAACCACTTGATCAATTAACGAACATTGGTGTAATTAACACACATTGGTCACTTTTTATGCTAGGCTAAGATAATAAACTATAAATCTATAACCAATTTTTCTAAATTTAAAAAAAATCTATTTAAAAAAAACTTTTGGTAGGTCTGAACATATGGCTACAATAATTTACGAAACTGTTTGAAATTAGTATGTAGTTGAGGCTAACATAATATCAACATTTAGATCTATATCTACGGAATATTTGTTTGTTTGAACTTGCTTATCTTAGGAAGTACTGGTACGATATTTAAAAAAAAGCGTTAAATAGATCATTAATCGAGAAATTATATAGGCTATATTACATTATGTTACGGGAACGAAGTCATTGAAGAGATTCCTACTAATAACTTAAATAACATTATAATAAATCGCGTCTAATTTTATTCAATTATTTTAGTTTCTCATAAAAACGTAGTTTAGTACTACTTTACCATTTTATCAACTTGCTATAAGCCTTATTTCTTTGCCGATATTATACACACAAACGAAAGTAAATTAAAAAAAATAAACAAAGGTTTCGACGAAAAGAGATGTCACAGCTTCCGAATGTAATTCAGTTAAATTGTTTTAATTGAAGTTCACTTAATTGTCCCCTCTGGCTGAGAGCCAACACACTGCTTTTGAGTTTATACGAATTATTGAGTTATTCACTATTTATTCTTGTTACACGGTCCAAAAAAGAATTTACAAACGTAAAATATATGTTGATTATTATTACTTTAAAATAAAAATAAAAGACAACTTTTTATTTTATTTTTATTAAGTTAACATTAAGTTTGAACCAAATAAAAATGTAGAAAATTTTTGGACGCGAGGTTTCAAAGTAGAGAAATGTTATTGTTGTGAAAAATTTTATCAAGATTCGAAGATAAGTGAAATCGGAAGAATGGTTACAAAGATAGGGAGGGGAGGTCAAATATGCGAGTTTAATACAAACATACTCAAATTTGGTATCAAAGGAAAGGTTTTCAAACAACTAGTTATACAATTCTAGTTGTGCTACGCGCTTTCACACGACTCTGCTAACTAACAATTATAGTTATATCCACTCGGTAAATTTGGAGGAATGAGCTCTTCAATAATTATAGATAAAAAAAGAGTTTGTTAAAGTATGACTATCAGTTATCTAGTTTCCATAGTACAAGCTTTGCTTAGTTTGGGACTAGATGGTTTTTTTGTTAAATATCCAGGTATATTTATTATTATTATTATTTTTATAGATATAACATACATTAAATAAATACAGTTTCTAAACGTATCTGGACGGATCATCCATATTCCACACATGAATTTATTAAGCACGTATAAAAGACAATGCCTTATCAATATGAAATTTGTCAGATGCAATATTTTCAATAAAGGTTTCCGCACATTGTCGCGTTTAGCATTCTATTCGCTCGTGGGAACACAATCTTGGTGTTTAGTGATGGGACTAGCACTTATCTAAAACAAATAAATATTCCTGGACATTTAACACAACGCCATCTAGTCCCAAACTAAGCAAAGCTTGTACTATGGACACTAGATAACTGATAGACATATTTAAATACACTTTTTTGTAAATACATACATACTATACGAGTACATTAATTAACACCCAGACGGTAGAATATTATAATTTCAAGTGTCTTGAATTAATCCAGATTTGACCACTTAAATTAAACATTATGGAAGAAAAGATACACATTTAAATTTAGTATTAAACTTATTTTTAATTCGAATTTTTATAAATACAATCCTTAACTTAAGACGTGATTGCATGTCTAATTTATCTTAATCTATAAGTTTAAACGTAATTTATAAACAAACATACAAACTATTAACGTTTATGTTTTTGAGGATTTAACTTAAACTGGCAATACTTATAATTTCGTTAAAATTAAATCTTACACAAATTTCAAGTGAAATTTGTCTATGCGTTGATGCGTTACTCCGAAACGCAATTGTTAAAGTTACCGTTTACGTTTAGAACTATCGAACAGATAAAAGAGCGCTAAATTGACTCAAAGACCGGGCATTAATTAGAATAAATCATTAGTACTTTTGAATTTACGGTCCAAAAATAAAAACGAACAGTAGTTGACTGATCTAGCATTGGTGGAGTAACATCAAAGGACGTAGATACAAATACTATTTCTTTATATAAATATTAAACTATCTAACCTACTTTGATGTTTGTAATCTCGTCAATGAATATCAATGCGACAGTGATAGAAACTCAAAGATAAGGCTAGTTTTAGTAATCGCCGGTTAAATGATCATTCTATGTCAAAACCGTGTTCATGATAACAGATAACTCATATATAACAATGCATTATTATAAGAAGTAAAACACACCTCCAATATTTTACACGAGGGGCGCATTTTAAACTGCGATTTTTCCATTACTGCAAAATTTGAATTTACTACACTAAGAGAAGTTATTTTATTGCCTTCTATTCTATATCTATTTATATAATATATATTTTTATAATACAGCAGGCAAACGGTTAAGTGACTGACCGCAGCCCATGAACATCTACAACATCAAAGTGTCGCAGATGCCTTGCCGGGCTCATCGTACGGAATACAGTACAATACTGCTTCACGCCGATCTTCTACTGGGGGATAATTTCACCGGTGCGAGCTTGGCCCAATCGTGCAATACCCGGCTCCCACTTTTATTGCTGAAGATGTTATGCAGTAGAATTACCCTTTGTCGCCTCTTACGAAAGCCACGGGTAGAAATGGGGTGGCGACACTAACGTTACGGCCAATCATATAATAAAACAGTAACCGAACCATTTCTGTACATTGAATATTTTTCAAAAAGAGTAATTGGTATGCAATATGTATGTTCTATAGAAACCAAAACCATGTTTAGAATTTTTTTTTTCTGTTTGTCTGTTTATCTGTTTGTATGTGCGTCAATCACGTAATAACCACTAGGTAGATTTTGATAAAATTTCACATGCTGGTATTAGGTGCAAATTATAGGCTACATTTTATTCGAAAAAAATATTTTTAGGGGTGGCTCTCCATACATGTAAACGAAGGGTAAAAAAATAAATTCGCGAATACATCATTAAATGAGGTGTCATTGGATAGGTCTTTAAAAATGAAACTCAAGTTTCTCAATGCATTTTTTGCTAAAATAAATATTGTTTGTGATATACGCTTCTAATGTCGTGAAAATGTCATACCGGGTGGCAAATTGAGATTTTGGTGGAGTTGCGGACATGCCAATTTATACTCTTAACGTATAGATTAAGACGTTAAAAACACTCAATAAATTCTTAGAAGACTTCAAAATATAACTAACTCTCCGCCCGCGGCTTCGCTCGCGTGGACTACAATTTTCTGTATTTTGAAGAGAATAAAACAGTAACCGAACCATTTCTGTGCATTGAATATTTTTCAAAAAGAGTAATTGGTATGCAATATGTGTGTTTTATAGATACCAAAACCATGCTTAGATTTTTTTTGTCGTTTTGTCTGTTTGTCTGTGAGTTTATCTGTTTATCTGTTTGTATGTGCGTCAATCACGTAATAACCACTGGGCAGATTTTTATAAAATTTCACATGCTGATAGACCAATATTAGGTGCAACTTATAGGCTACATTTTATTTGAAAAAATCTTTTTAGGGGTGGCTCTCCATACATGTAAACGGAGGGTAAAAAAATAAATTTGCGAATTCATCATTAAATGAGGTGTCATTGGAAAGGTCTTTAAAAATGAAATGGAGTTTTTGAAAGCGTTTTTTGCTAAAATAAATATTTTTTGAGATATACGCTTCTAAAGTCGTGAAAATGTCATACCACGTGAGTTGCGGGCATGCCTTTTTATACTCTTAACGTGTAGATTAAGACGTTAAAACACTCAATAGATTCTCAAAGATCTTCCAAAAATAACTTACTCTCCACTCGTTGCTCGCGTGGGCTAAATTTTTTGTATTTTGAAGAGTCGCGCGCACTGTGAGATTTTAGTCAAACCTATTTCCATAGAAAATTATAAAAAAACAAAACTATAGATATGCACATATATCACTGGTTCTGCGATCGTAATTTTTTTTAACTTTTGCTGTGCTCCTCTAAAAAATACAGAAATTAGTAGCCCACGCGTGCGAAGCCGCGGGTGGAAAGCTAGTTAAAAATAAATGAATAAATGAAAAATTCTTTATTGTACACCATGTATATAAATTTCTACCGATAACAATACTATTAACTATGTACAAAGGGTGGCCTTATTGCGGCCTAATAATATTATATACAAACTTTCAATGAAGTAATCATTTTGGTTTCAGTAAAAAATATTTACAAAATCCTTTCATCGACAAAGCACATCCCTATAACAGATAGTATCGCGAATTCTCCAAACGTTAGCTTTAACACGCTCAGACACGCGGACAGAATTGTAATCATGTCATTTGGTTCCAATCCTTTGAATGGAATCGATTCTTGGTAACAGTTTGAGTTAAAGGTCAATGTAGGAACTTTAGTAAACCTTTAAAGGTAATATTTTGGTGAACTTATAGAGAAAAGTTTGCAGGATGGTCATTTGTTGTACTTGTACATTTGATCTGGTTTTTTAACCAACTTTCAAAAAAAGGGAGGAGGTTCTCATTTCCTCCGTATTTTGATATTTTTGGATTTGGATGTTTTGCATTCGAAAGTAGAAAATAACAATGTTTATCATCATAATTTTATACCCGTGGGGATCGAACCCACACCCTCCGGCCCAAAAAGCCGTTGCCATAACCATATTCGGGTCGTCAAAGTGACGTATTTTCGATACAAGACTTTTTCTGTAGATTGGCAAAGTAAAAGGAAATAGAGTTTTCATTTGATGACCCGTTTGGCGCAGTGGATACAGTTTATTGCGCAGGAGGGTGTGGGTTCGATCCCATGAGTAGAAAATTATGATGTGTACAGTACACTTCTACTGCATGGGTGTTCATTTAGCCACAGTATGTATGTTACGTATTTGTTTTATGTATGTATTTTACATAAAAGTATGTTTAAGTATATCTATCATTCATCTAGTACAAGCTTTGCTTAGTTTGGGACTAGATGGCGTTGTGTTAAATGCCCAGGAATATTTATTTATTTAATTAGATAATTTCTATTAGTAACATTTTCATATATTCGCGTATTCTAAGTGAACGATCGTCCTTGTGAGAGCGCGCGGGCGGAGGCGCCGGCGCAGGTGGTTATTGGTTCACAAGCCCACGCGATCGTTCCGATACTTTTGACTTAGTATTTATTGGACTTTGGAATTATTAGAACCAAAAAGTTCGTTAGTAAAGACTATAGTATTTTCGTCTGTTTTTACTCGAGTACTTTCCATATTAAAAGTTATTTTATTTAATCTAAAAACTTTCAAATAGGAATTGACTTCTATACTGACTAATAGAACAAATTATTTGTAGACTTAACTCTTCCCAAATTTTGATATTTTTTTGCAAACCAATTTAGATTGTTAAATACTTGTAGAATTTTTGTGTTTCTTTTAATACGACTACTTTCCATATTGAATAATAATACTTTTTAAATGATTTTAAACGCTAAAAAATATATTATGCATTATATGTTAATAATTTTTCATAACTTTATAAAAAAACTAATGTTATAACTATAGGTCCTCTTGGTAAATTTATATAGTGATTTTATTTCTTTTAATATCATATCATATTTAATGTGCCACGTACATATTCAATAGACAACGTATTAAAGATACTATGCCACCCAAATTCACTTGACCCCTTTACAAAGTCAGTAAAAATAAAGTGACGATATGGACGTCGCAACAAGCACTAATGACTGCTTGCGACATAAGCTTGGCTGACACCACGATTTCGACGCATGTAAGTAAAAATCGCTAGATCTGATATTTCGTTAATTAAACG
>LQNK01000330.1:406511-417149 GCA_001586405.1 Phoebis sennae | reverse complement strand
GGTACGCCTACCCTCAAGTTGAGTCTTTAATTGAGCTGTCATGGTGTTAAGTTCTTCATATAAAGTAACAAATGTTCGTGTGCTTGATAATTGTTCTTGTATTCTAATAATTAGTTTTAAAGATTGCTAAAAATATATTATTTTACATTATTATTTAACGCGACGATTCGAGCACTTTACAGCGAGCGTGGTCACGGAAGACTGAGATGACAGTTGTCTTCATGAGTGCTTTAAAAATTTTGTGTCTACCTACACTTATATCCTTTAAAAAGTATTTTATTTACAATGGAAACTACTCGCGTTAAAACAAACACAGGATTTTTAAAGGTTTTTTGATGTACCGAATTCATTAACTTTTGATTTTTTGGAGACTTCTTATTGGGGTGGAAATTTTATGTACTTTTTAACACATTGCAAGATAGCGTAACGGAGTATGATGTTTGAAAATTGTCACTGGTCTTTTATAGTTATTACTAAACTAGCTGCGCTCCAGGGCTTCGCTCCTGTGGGAATATCGAGATGATAGATAGCCTATAGCCTTCCTCGATAAATGAGCTGTCTAACGCTAAATAATTTTTCAAATCGAACCAGTAGTTCCTGAGATTAGCGCGTTCAAATAAACAAACTCCTCAGCTTTATAATATTAGTATAGATCAACTATCCCGAATTTTGACCCAAATACACTACATTAGTGTAAAATTTCATACAAATGCGTTCTTCGTCAGTTAAATTTTCAAAATATTTGCCCTATATCCAATTACATTTATTTTTTGTCACTATGTTTAAGTATATTAATAACTCATATTACCGTTAAATACTAGCTATTCCGCACGGTTTTGCTCCCGAACCATTATGCATCTTCTCTCAGTAAAAATGCAACTTTCTAGTGGTAAACTTTTGAAATCGCTCCAGTAGTTTTTGTGTGAAAACATTACAAACATACATGCAAAAACACAAATGTTCCCTCCTTTATAATATTTGTAAAGTTAAAGTTAGTTTATAAATAGCTTGTCCAACGTTCGTATGATTATCATTTTATTGGATAAAATTTGAAAATTTAAGTGACAAAAAATGAATTTATACCTTTCTTCGAATAATTCACATTTCACTAGTACAAATAGAGCAAGTAATGCAAGCAGAACTGTAAGCACGGGATGTGTCTAGCCTTAGAGTATAAAAAGGTATAGAGCGGGAAATCGCAAGTATAAATAAAACGCTCGATTATAAACTGAATGAATACCATTGAATTTCAAACGAGAATGGTAAAATTACATTGAAAAAAATATTTTTAAGTAGATCACATGGTTTATTTTCACTGCTTGTTTATTCGGTATAGGCCGACATATTAATTATACGATGGCTCACTTATCATTAAACAATTATATTGAAAAAAATACAAGAATAATATTTAATGTTATAAACTATTTCCTAAATAAAACACTTATGTATTTATTTCTTTAAACTGAATATATGGAGGAATGATCTGTTTTTCGGTTTGCGTTAGGTTTATGTTTTTATAATTTGATGCTGTTCATAGAGATGGGTAGTCTTACGATGAGGTAAACCGAATGCTACGATCGCTTCCTCTATCATGAACAAAACCTCGACAAAGAAATGAATCAACATCATATACGATCTGTGCTTATTTATGATATATGCATCCATAGCACATAATATTGCACCGTGACGAGGTCTTTATTTACGTTAATTTGTATTTTTTCTGAAATCGTCCTTCTCATAAAGTGTCATTTCGTTATAAAACTGTCCATAGAACATCTACATCGATAATGTTCATTGCACGCTCTAAGCCTTTTATTCTCTATAGCCTAGCATATGATATCGGCGCCGGATCTATATTTACGCTAATTTGTCATGCCTTTGAAATCGTCCCTTTCATAAAGTGCCATTTCGTTATAAAATTGTCCATAGAACATCTACGCCGATAATCTTCATTGCACGCTCTAAGCCTTTTATTCTCTATAGTTTAGTCCCTTTCATGAAGTGCCATTTTGTTATAAAACTACATAGATAATGTTCATTGCACGCTCTAAGCCTTTTATTCTCTATAGTTTAGTCCCTTTCATGAAGTACCATTTTGTTATAAAACTACATAGATAATGTTCATTGCACGCTCTAAGCCTTTTATTCTCTATAGTTTAGTCCCTTTCATGAAGTGCCATTTTGTTATAAAACTACATAGATAATGTTCATTGCACGCTCTAAGCCTTTTATACTCTATAGTCTAGCATATTATGATATCGTCGCCGGATCTATTTTTACGCTGATTTGTAATGCTTCTGAAATCCCTTTCATGAAGTGGTGACACGCGAGTGACTAATTATAATAAAGATTGCGGAAGCAGTGACTACTCAGGTGAACTATTTATTTATTTATTGCTTTATGTTACAAATAACAATATACAATAGCAATGGCCAAAGCAAACAGCCATATAATACAAGATTTGTGACATAATATATTATATGAGATATTGAAATCAAACATAATATAACCACAATGATAAAGACAATTAATTTTATGCAAAAATCATTAGTTTCGACCGAAAGATCAAGTTATAAAGTAGTAATTTTCATGTTTCATTGATATGTTCGTTAGGTGTGTAATAACATTTGTGTATCATATACTTTTTAATTTGTTTAGAATATAAGTTATCATTAAGTTCATTTTTATTGTATCAGGTAGTTTATTATATATTTTTATATTTATTTAGTGAAGTGTATTCCTATCCTATTCTACTCCTTTTTGCCCTTGTGGCGACGGGTAAGAGTGTTGCCATTCCATTTCTACCCCTGGGTGTCGTAAGATGGTAATTCGGCTTATACCATCTTTAGCAATAAAAGAGTGGGAGGCGAGCATTGCACGAGCCAAGCTCGCACCGGAATATGAACCACCCCCCAGCAGAATATCGGCGTCAAGCAGTATTGCACTGTGTATCGTACGGTGAGCGGGTGCCCGGAGGCCTGTATTCCCATCCCATTCCTCTCCCATTCTGTCGTACTCCTCTCCCAAACTCTCCCTATCACCTCTCCTTCCTTCATGCCGACATGGCATCTGCGACACTTTGATGTTGAAGATGTTCATGGGCTGCGGTCAGTCACTTAACATCAGGTGAATCGCATGCCCCGCTTGCCTGCCATAACATAAACAAATACTTTATTTTTTCGGAAGACAGTGTTTCTTATCAATTTTTCTTAGTGATAAGTAGTTTTGTATTTAACTAGCCGCGCCCCGCGGTTTCCTTGCGTAACTTTTGATCGCATGGCAACTCCGGGATTAAAAGTAGCCTATATGTTATTCTTACCTATATATATACCAAGTTTCATCATAATTAGTTTAGTAGTTTTTGCGTGATAGAGTAACAAACATTCATACATACAACCTTACAAACTTTAGACTTTAAGCCATATCCTGTTAATTAAAATTATTATAAAACAATGGAAATACTAAATGTTAATCTATGGAATATTAATTAAATAAAAATTGTACTTAAGAAACAAGAATGATTAGTAATGTATCTCGTTTTCGATTAAATATTCTTTGCAAAAACCATGTCAAACAATAAAATGCACTTCTTTTGAGTATTTACAATATATTTACAATAAATTGATGTCCACAACCAGTCGTTAATTAAAGGTATTCGAATAACTTATAAATAATTCATTCAATCGAATAATTTCTTGTCTGCATGACGGAAAAAGGTTGGTTACGTTTAAATAATTATTTTGTATCCACGTTATAATATGCTATATATATAAATACTAGCTGTTGCGCGCGGCTTCGCTCACCTAGCATAATGTTATATAACTATGTTCTTCAGGGATAATGTAGGATTATAATAGTAAGAGAATTTTTCAAATAGGTCCAAAATTTCGGAGCCTACTCAATTCAAACAAACAAAGTAAACATAAAATTTTTCCTCTTTTTAATATATATTTTCTTGTGTTTCTTTTATAGACTAGCTCTGCACCGCGGTTTCACCAACGTATATTCTTTGTTCCTGTGGGATTTTGAAAAAAAAACGAATCTCGGACCTCGAGCTACAAAATTTCAGCCAAATAGGTTCAGTGGTTTAAGCACGTAGAAGACACATACAGGCAGAGTTATAGCATTTATAATATTTGTAGGGATTTAGGTAAAGTATACCTTAACATTGTTATAAGCCAATAAATTCTCGTCGTAATTTCATATTTTGTCAACGGAATTTACATATCCCATTAGGAATTCGGTGCCGGGAAATTTACCACCACATACAAGGTATTAAAGTATTCCTTAAAAGATCCTATTCTTTACCTTCATAAAAGCTTTATAAGGAAATCTTTTTTGCAATTAAACAGAATTACACGTACTCTCATACAAAAAGCCCATCAGTTACTATTTAAAATACTTAGTATAAAATAGAATAGATTCTATTCTATTGAGGTTCTATTCTATTCTATTCTATTTAAAATAGTAATTTTCTTGTGTTTCAGGGTCGAGATGGATGTTAGTTTGTAAGTATGAAAGAGTTGTACGATTACTCAAGTATCGTTTATCAGATTTTGCTAAAATTTCGAAGGCGAATATTTTAGACAAAAGTAATTGTTGAGTTTGAAGATGAGCGAAATCGGTAGAGATTTTCATATGAATATAGCCGAGTGTGGTATGGAATGAAAGGTCTATATTATAACGTGCATTTAACTCGGAGTGAGCACTAGTATTAAGTATAATTAAACGCATTTAAAATCCGTTAAAAAGCGTTTTATTCAACTATTTAATACAAACATTGCGAAAGATTAATGGACTGACATTAAACGTCAACCGTTATCAAATTCCAAACATACGCGAATGTTTAGTAAAAGTATTTTGCACCTGCGTAACGAACATTACTGTTGGTTTTTTGGGTTCCGTACCTAAAAGGTAACAAATAATAATAATAATAAATGTTCTTGGACATTTAATACAACGCCATCTAGTGCCAAACTAAGCAAAGCTTATATGGAAACTAGATAAATGATAGACATACTAAAACATACTTTTTTTGTAACTTACACATACTTTGTTTCAAAATACATGCATAATACAGATAAATTAACACCCAGACAATAGAAAATTTCAATGTTCATCGCATCATAATTTTCTACTTATGGAGATCGAACCCACACCCTCCGGTGCAATAGACCATTGCTGTATCCACTACGCCAATCCTGTCGTAAAAACGAGATCCTCTTACTAAGCCCTGGCTGTCTGTCTGTCACCAGGCCGTATCTCATAAACTATGATAGCTAGAAAGGTGAAATTTTCACATATTATGAATTTCCATTGCCGCTATAGCAACAAATCATATAAATAAAAATAAATTAAATATTAAGGGAGGGTCTGCTACGAAACCCATCCTCCGTGAGTCCGACTCACACTTGGAATATTAAGTATAAAATGAGGTATTTAAATTATTAGATGTTCATCTGCGTTTATTTCCTGTGGGATTTCCGGGATAAAAAGAAGATCCTATAAAATAGATGTATAAAATGAAGGTCCTTTCTCGGCTTTCAGACTATATTGATACAAAATTTTGTCCAAATCGGTCCAGCGATTTGGGCGTGTAGAAAACAAAGACATACAAGCAGAGTTACTTTCGTATGTATAATATTAAAGAAGGATAAAGAAGTTAAGGAAGTAAAGTATATATATCGACATATTTTTATGGTATTGCACTTTTCCATTGATAAGATTTTTACTAAAAACTCACTCACTAGAAACTGGACAGTTTCTGTAGAGATTGGCCACCACGACAGAAATCGTTCAGGAGACTTATTTTTATGTCAAGTGGTTCACAAAGCACCTGCACCACTACTGGTGTTACTTATTTTATTGTTTTGTTTTGGTCATTAAGTTGATTACATGCATATCAATGTTTTTAACTTCACCTGCTTGCTCTGTCAGCTTACGTTACATGAAACCAATATCTGTTACATTAAAACAGTCCCGGATTTTCATTTTTTTATACCGGGTAAGAACTGAAAAAATAGACCTCCCTCTCATTATCATAATCATCACCATGTCAGATAAAAAAACGGAGTGCATTCCTTTACAAAGAAAATTAACATTTCAACGAAAAGTGTACCAAAAATACAGCCCTTTTTAACTTCACAATTTAATCAGCAAAAAGGAGCGATTTTGCAGTCCTCGATCATAAATTTGTTGCTATTTGATTTTGAATTTGACGCCTTTTGAATTTGAATGTGACTTTTTTACTAGTCACACCAAACGAAAATCTAAAAAAAAAGCATCGTTTCGTTTATGCTTATTTAAAACCTTAGACTAATAGTGTTATAAGGTTCTCAATAGCTTAGATTATCTTTATGACACCACCATATACTATTCGAATTCTAATACATACAGGCTCATAGAAACATAACATAGGTTGATATATAAAGCTATAACAGTGGAATGTAATGTTTTCACTCATCGAAAGTGACTTTATCCACTTTACCGAGCTTATTTTTTATCAAGTAACTTATCAGGTTACACTCTGTTATCTCTAGCGTTGCGTAACGTCAAGTGATATCCCATATTTGTATCTAACATTCCTAGCATTGATGATATTTAACGAATCAATTTGATATGTACCCTTGGCAAGTATACGTAGGATTTATTTTATTTCAAAATATTTAAATATCTTATGACTATTTTTATAACCGTCCTTAAGTCATTTTCAATAAAGAAATTGCTAAGACAAATTGACTAAACTAAGTTAGAACTTAATTTTTAAATGTGTCATATTTTTTATGGTATAAGGGGGGCACACGAGCTGGCGAGTCATCTGGTATTAAGTGATCAACGCCGGCCATAAACGCCCACAGGTTACGAGGCTTGTGTATATTATTGCAACTTTAAAGTGTAACAAGTACAACAATTAAAACACATGTTCTAATTAAAATATTTATCTAAGAAAAAGTTTAACCCTTTTTTAAAAAACAAAACTTACTTTCACATGGGAATATCGTCATATTTCATAAATATCTGCCCCACAATTTTTCTTTCCCACCGTTTCTGTAACACTTTCGCAATAGAATTACACGATTCGTTAATTATCCACCAGGAATAGCCCAAATGCATAGCGAAGATACAGTTTTGGCGCTAGTCCAGTGCCCTGCGGCACCCCGTCGCATTTCTTACGCGTCAACGGATTCGCGGCGCCAAACTATATAGGGAAATACTTTATTAAGGTCGATGGCCGATTGCCGGAGCGAAGTACACTCGCTGATCTTTAAAATTATTTCCGTCTGTGCAGGGAATTTCGGAAACACGACGCCTCGACCTTGTCGATTGCATTGATGATTCCATATTAATACAAGTTATGATATTTTAATGCAATTACTCCTCAGATTTATTGTTTTGGTACGCGAATTTAAGTAGTTTTGTTTTGGATATAAATTTACGTTTTAATCGAGTGCCTTGAGCAGACCTATTTGCATTTTATTAAGATAACGGGTTTAAAAAAGATACTTGTTCTAAATTGCTTGTTTTTAAATGTTTTTTCAGAAAAATTTGTTCGCATATAAGATTTTTATAGGTTATCTATATCCTTATTTATAATTTGGGTTAGTTGAACTTAAATCTAAAATTAAGTTACTTTGTTGTAAGGTTACCATTACAATTTTTACGGAATATTGAAAAAAACTTAGAATCTCTTAATAAAAAGATTGAAATAAAAACAAGACAGAATCTACTCTAAAATAATACCACATAATACCATTGTTTTATTTACATTACTGCAACATGCTAAGCCATTTTGGGCATCATTAAATAAAACCCTTTTAAAACGAAATCACATGTTGCATAATATTAATTTAGGTCGACACACACACATGTATACCACGTGATACTTAACCAGGAAATAATCCCACAATATTATTATTAAAACAAAACAGCAATAAACACATGGTATAATCATAAGTGTATTTTTATTATTGATAAGTTATTGTAGGAAATATTCATTTAACTAAATCAACGGCAATTTACCCAATATTTTAATGAGTTTGGACTAAAAGCTAGAATTATTGTGCGTATTTCCTGCTACGTTTTTTCACATATAAATGCGTTATTGTCATACTGTAGAAATTAAAAAAAAGGTTTTTACGTATCGCCATAATTTAAGAACTTACTTCTATAAAAAGTAGGATCAAATGACCCATTAAATAAAAGCAATATTTAACTCATTCCACCGAGCTTCCTTCTCTTGGAAGTCACATAACTATCGTTTCGAAAAAACATCGTTTGTTGTTCTTCTCCTTTTTACTAATGACTTCCCATCAAAGATGGATTCTGCCAATGTCAAGTGTCCGCATATCCAAATGTTGGAAAAATCACGCTTGAGATGAAAAAAGACATCGTTTATATTGTAATGAGTTTTGACAATCAAATAATCTAACCTTACAATCTATCCTTAATCTTTGAAAATTAAACGTAACGTTTACTATTTCCTAAAACCCTATGCCTAGATTATTACACGAACAGCCTAGAAGCATTATCTTCCTGTCGGCCTTAAGCCAAGGTAAACTCAAGATGGTTGTACCCCATGCGTTCATATAATTTGATATTAAAGGTAACGTAATTAACTCTTATATAGTAAGAGAGAAATCCCGTTCACTAAATAATATTTACACTAACATTATACAGAGTAAAACTTTGTTTGGTTGGTTGTAATTAATAGGCTCAAAAAGTACTCGACCGATTTTAAAAATTCTTAAGCTACATTATCCTCTTTACAAATTAACCAACTTGGCGATCAAATGTATTGTAAATATAATTCATTTTATTAGAAAAATACTTCATTGAACAATCTTAATTATTATTTATTATATTATTCATCCAATATAGAAACAAAATGTAATAATTAATTTCTTAATGGATTAAAATAATAGTCCTATAAAAATACGCTCCGAATTGAGAAACATTTTTATAGAATCGGTTAAAGAATAAAAATATACATTAATCCTTCTACTTTAAATATGATATAGCTTTTATTGAAATACTATAGCCATGATCTTTAAACATTAAGCGGCAAAACTTTAAAAAGAAACGTTCGCACGTGTTCCAAGTTCCAACCCCTTTATGTAAACATTGTACCCTTGTGGGTACAATTTATTACTACTCCTTCGTAACAACAGAAATTTCATTAGAATATTCTTTTATTTGTGAGTATATTTTATCACAGCTAGATATATAAATTTAGTATTGCTTTAAACTGAATCGAGCACTGGGTTTTACGTGGTAAAAAACGTTCCTCCTAACCGAATTTCGGTCACGGCGTCAATCTCTACAGAGATCAGCCGACTGCGCGGGAGATGTTATAGTGCACAAGTGTGTGCGCAAACACAGGTGCACTCTCTTTTCCTTTACTCTCATAACCCGATGGGACGGCAGACCGACACGACCGGAGAGAGATCAGACGCAGGACCGAGAGTTTTACGTGCAATTTTACGTGGTAGGATTGTAGGAACAAAACCTTGAATAACACATTTAATATCATTTCTCTTCAATTGTCATTAAATCGATGATTCATAATATTTATCGCAAAACTAAAGTTTCCGCTGGCAATGAAACGAAATTAGGGCAACCCACGCATCGCATGCAGGTCTAGGACATTTTTTATAGATTTTTGTTAATTGCAATGACTACCTGTAATATAGACAGTCCTTAAATATTAAAAATAATTTTTTATAAAGATTTTTGTCATCAAGTTGGAATTTTTTATACAGATCCGATATTAACTAAATTAACAGTCCTTAAATATTAAAAAAAAAATTATAAAGATTTTTGTCATCAAGTTGGAATTTTTTATAGAGATCGGGTATTAACTGGTTTAAATGGAAGAAACCATTTGTTGAATCACTCCGAATTTAACGTGAATGAAACCACATTAAAACATCTAAAAATTGTTCTTTTAATACACTATAGTTTATCCATACTTGTTATAAATAGACATTTGTGTTTTTGTATGTTCGTAATGTTGTCACGCAAAAACTACAGAAGCGATTGCAAAAATTATTTCATCTTTTGAAAGCTGAATCTTTACTTTGTGACTATTAGTTCAAGATCTGACCAATTTTTAGGATTGAGGCAAACTGAAAACTTGTCTCATACATCTCCTATTATACCCCGACATAGAACTGCAGACATGAACTGCACACATTTCTTTCTTCCCAATGTGTACATAATTTGTGACACCCAGGCTTTTTGCAAACGTTTAAAATATCGTGCAATCACTGTTTGTTTTTAATACTGTGTCTATAGTTTGCCATAAACACTAGAAGTGATTGGCTGTATTCCACGTGACCAGTGACATTTATGTAATGGCCATATCATGACTTGTTAACTTATTATTATCTTAGTATTATTTAGATTTTACGATCGTTTCATAATTAATCTACACTACTATAAAGAGGAAAACTTTGTTTGTTTAGTTGTAATGAATAGGCTCAAAAACTACTGGACCGAATTTAAAAATTACTATATTATCCTCGAGTAACATAAGTCATAGGCTATATTTTATAGGCTATATACAGGGTGTCCCGTAATGAGTGAAGCATCTCTTGGGGGATGATAGCTGAGCTAATAATCTACCAAAAAAACCCAATA
>LQNK01000330.1:393513-406435 GCA_001586405.1 Phoebis sennae | reverse complement strand
CAGGACCGATATGGATGACATTTTGTACAGAGATTCTTTGAAACCCCAGGAATGACATGGGATACTTTTTACGCCGAAAATTCTATGGAAATATATACACGCGGGTAAAACCGCGGAGCTCAGCTAGTATAACATAAACATATTAAAATCATATCAACACCATATTGAATTTCGGTGTTTAAAATGTCTATGTTTGTTCAAATTACTCGATTTAAAATATTGTTAATAAAACTTTTATTTATATTGTGTTTAAGTTGTTTTTATTTATAAGCCATAATCCCGAACAACAATTTTATACAAATGTAAAAATTTCTTATATATTATACTACAAATATATATAGAAGAATAATGTTCAACACTATGAGATCACAATGGCCTTGAAATATACCATGCAATTACATCATCTCTACAAAAATCAATTTAACACCATATCTGTTTGTTTAAGACATTGTTATTGGTGTTTTTAAGGTACAATAATCACGTCACCAGTACTTGGTCTGTCACAATTTACACTAATATCATATAGGAAAACTTTGTTTGTTTGGTTGTAATAGGCTCAAAAACTATTGGACGGATTTTAAAAATTCTCTTACCATCCGAAAGATATAGTATCCACGAGTAACGTAGGCTATATTTTATGTATATAACATTATGCTACGCTAGTAAAAAATAATATTTAGATTATTTCTTTGAAAAATAAATTAAAATCATTATTATACAATTTAAAAAAAAATTATAAAATTTGTACACAATTGATACAAACACTAAATTATGTAAAATTCGGATTTTCATTAATTAAAAGAAATAAAATTACAGAATAAATAAAATAAATTGGATTAAAAAATTTTAAAATTTATATTAATTACACTTTTATTAGGTACAAATACGACTTAACAATTAATCATTTAAAAACATGTATAAAAACATCTCGAGATGAATAGACGTAAAAAATGAATGTCAGCGTGATTCTAAACAGAGGGTCCATCCCTCACAAAGACTTCGTTGTAATTTCGGTGGTCGTTGCCTCTTATCTGCCCCTGTGACCCATTTGTGATAACCGCTATACAGGATGTTTCTTTTTAACACACTTTTGTTAGAGAGATTTTTATTTGTAACTTCTGTTTATTTTTTAAGAGCGTTTTCCATCGTTATGGTTACTAATATTATAAATGTATTCGCTTAAACCGCTGAATCGATTTGGATGAAAGTTTATATATTGTTTGAAACCCGAGAAACGGGAGATGTATGCGAGTAAATCGTGGGGCACAACTATGTTGGAATGACAAAATTATCATCATCTACACTAATATTATAAAGAGGAATACTTTGTTTATTTGTTTGTTTGTAATGAATAGGCTCACAAACTTTTAAAATTATTTTACCATTCGAAAGCTACATTATCCACGAGTAACATAGGCTATATTTTATAGGCTATAAGTATATAGAACATTATGCTACGGGAGCGAAGCCGCGTGGATAGATAAAGTGTCAGTTACATACATTTTATTGTCGATATTTCTTCCTCAATTTTAGTTCTTATATCTTTATGTCACGTAGAGTGATGTGAATAGCTTGTTTAAATAATAATTTATATCCATGTTACTGTTGACTGAAATGATATTCCAGTGAAAGTGAAGTTAGTGTAAAATATTAGACATGTGAAGTGTGATAATTCAAATAGTGTTAAGTACATGTCTAGACGGGAGGTAAGAATGCGCGAAATACTTTAAAATCTTGCACAATTTCTCATATTAACGTTTTAATTATTACATACCAGCGACACGACACAGCCTTGTACATAGTATTTTTTTAATACTTTTTATTTATTTATTACACAGAAAGAAATATACACTTCGTTACAAACAGATAAACCTTACTTTTGAATCTATTAAAAAAACGCATTAAATCCGTTGGATAATTTTAAAGACCTAAGCATACAGACAGAAAACGGAACGACTTTTTTATGAATGAAATGATAATGAAGGCTTACAATTCTTCACCTGTATAACTCACGTTGGATGTCATTCAGATTAATTTTTATGAAAAGTCGATATATTGAGGACCGGGCACTTTCCTTACGGGAGTGACGCTAGAATTATGAACTGAGAAACATAATAATATTTATTTGTTTCAGACACGTGATCCATAAGCACATACCATACCGTAACAATTTTACCATAAAAAAATATAAATGTAAAAAAGCTAGCTCACAATTTGTATCCATGACTTAAAGAGCCTAATTAGTCTATCTGCGAGATTGCGTATTACAGTGTTCTTACAACTTGCAACTGACATAAAGGATGCTATTCTGTGCCTTTGAACACCAACAAAAGAGTGGACTCTAAATTTGAGGTACATCTCAGAGGCGCTGCAAAATCGCTCTAATCCCATGAGGTACCGAAAGATTTATTTTTATTTTATTTATTCTTCATTGTACAGAATTCCTAAAAAGTATACAAATAACAGACATAAAAAAAAACAAAATGTACAAGATTTTATTGTGATACCGATAGATAAAAAACTTATAAATTATTGATTCTCTATGGTTTATTTGTACACCCTGTATTGCTCACGCCGGATGTCATCCAGATTGAGCGTGTAACGATCTTTATGAGGAAGTCGATATCCATTCAGTTCCAATTAAAAATAACTACGCTAATTGAAACTGAACTGAAGACAATTACAATTAATTCAGTTGATAGAGGGGCAAACAAAATTACTATCAAAATAGTTTAGATATTACATCATTTGATACGAACGATTGAGACATATGGTCTTTCATTAAAGTCACATAAAGATTATAAATTTTTTTTTGCCCCCTTTTTGAATGGGTATAGTATGGGGTAAAAATGATGAATGAAAGAATTTAATTTTGCTACAACTTCAGCAATAAAAGAATGGGAAGCGAGCATTGAACGATTCTAATTATTAATCCTCTCCTAATCTCGCAAAGTTCAAACCGAAAACTGCTTTTGGGCTGTTTTAAAGTGTGGGGATATTATTATGTGCAAACATAAATTGATACAGCATGATTTTTTGTAGTGGAACGTGTCTAAACCTTACTTTATGATTTTGTCTCTTTTGATCATCTCGTAAAAATTATCCAATCTTAGCTCACTTAAGTATGTTACTTTAATAGTTCTCGAAAAATTAAATGTAAATAAGGATATTAGTTATAAGGTTTAACGAATGTATTGATTTTAAATAAATAAAATAAATAGTGCTCGAAAAGCATAACATGCACCTATGACTTGACGAAGAGTAACGCAAGTGAAATCTGGAAGCAAAACTAGTCATAAGATAAAGTGAAAAATAAGCATAGTAATGTCGAGAGGAATTCATTACAGTACTAACGAGGGTCGCAGACGGCTCCGGTCACTACCCTGGACTAGATAAAGAACTTTTGGGTCGTTACAAGTGCGATAAATATTATAATTTGCGAACATATTTTGATACAGCATGTTTTCTTTGTAGTGGAACGTGTCTAAACCTTAGTTCATGATTTTGAAAATTATCCAATCTAAGTCATTATTGTAAATTGTTATATTATTATTATCATGCAATGTATCTTTTTTGTTTTTCTTATTTTATTTTTTTAGAAAAGAAGAAACACCTACTTGTGTATGGAATAAACTTTCTTTCTTCCTTACGTTTGTTTGTTTAATAGTGCTCGAAAAGTATAACATGCACCTATGACTTGACGAAGAGTAACGCAGGTGAAATCTGGAAGCAAAACTAGTCAAGATAAAGTGAAAAATAAGCATAGTAATGTCGAGATGAGGAATTCATTACAGCACTAACGAGGGTCGCAGACGGCTCCGGTCACTACTCTGCACTAGCTAGGCAGGGAGCTTGATTAGACGTAAGCTAAGTTAAATTAAGCTCTAAAGAGATTTTTCAATAATCAATGTTGAATAAACAGATCGAAACTGTGGGCTATTTCGATGGTTTAGGGGTTGCAGCTTTGAGATCGATTAGAGATCGAAGGGTCGCGGGTTCAAATCCCAGTTGGGAGTGGGTAGTAGCCCTGAGTCTGGAAGTTGGCGGTGTTGGAACACCTCCGTGCCGTCGGTCCTGCGCCTGATCTCTCTCGGTTGGTCTGCGTCCCTTCGGATTCTGACTTGTGCAAGTAAAGGAATAGAGAGTGCACCTGATGGCGCACATACTGGTGCACTCCTCTATATCACCTGCGTACCTGGCTGGTCTCTGTTCAGATTGGCCACCATGACCGATATAGATTGGGCTATTATTATTACTTATCATGAGGTATGGGATTCACATCGTCAGTGGCACCAAGAATGTTATTGGATTTTTCTAAAAAAATCTCAATCAGGCCTAAGTTAGGAAGTTCGTGGTGTAAGTACACTCATGTGCCTCGGAGAGCACGTAAAACTTCGGTCCTGTGCCTAACCTCCCTTTTTTATGTGATAGCAGGCAAGCGGGGCATGCGGTTCACCTGATGTTAAGTGACTGACCGCAGCCCATGAACATCTACAACATGGAATGTCGCAGATGCCTTGCTGGCTTAAAAGAAGGAGAGGGGATAATAGAGGATTAATGATTGGAAGGTGGGAGAGGACTAGAACAGGACAGGAGAGGAATGGAATGGGAATACAGGCCTATGGTTGTATCGGTCTGCCATATTATCATGCATATCAACTGTGCAATGTCTAGTCTCATATATACAGTAACGAACATATTATTTCTCATACAGATCAACCAGCTCTCAGTCCATACATAAAATTAGTGACAAACACTGGGGGAGGCTGCACACGTGTTGAAACTTAAACAATCCTTTCACACAATCAAAAATAAACCCTAAATTAAAGCTATAGAGTTCAAATCCATACACCACAGTAGAAGTTAAGTTCTCAAACAATCATTTGCACAAATCAAATGTAAGCTTTAATTAAATGTAATAAGGTTTAAAATCGAATAGCCTTTCTACCCAGCTGTACGATTCAGTTAAGTTTTTAGACAAACATTCCAATATAAACTCTAAATCAATGGAATAAGGTATAGTTTCCTTCAACTAGGTTCAAGTAGTTAAGTTTTAATCGTATTTTACAGGCACAAAGCTTAGCTACAAAGCAAGCAAGGATATTTATACTGCAAGACGTAATAAAGGGATTATTTGTGGAGATTTCATAGCTTTTAAACTGAAAACATTCTTGTTATTTGTGAAGATAGAAAGTTAGGAACTGAATAACATTCTTATATGCTTTGAAAACAGACATTTGTTATTTAAAACACGATATATCGTGAATATGAACACAAAATTTTGACGCAATATTGCTGTTGTGGTATTTATTTAATAAATTAACGTTCTTTCTTTTCTTTGAATATAAAAGGATTTATATTTGTGGAGTTTTCTTATCTTAGCTTTCAACTTAAAATTTTGAGTTAGTACTTAAAAGCGGATTATGAACATGAATAGATTTTTGTCAATCTCACAGCAACCACTGAACCGGTTTTGATGAAAATCCAAACACAGATAGGATATTAGAATTAGGTGATAGGTTTTCTAGTATTTTCTTGTGTTCATTTTAACGCGAGTATTTTCTATATTGAAATGTTTTTTAACAGATTTAAACACGTTTAATTGCTCTAGCTTCAATCAAAACTGAGGGTAGCTTTGAAAAACATTGCATACAATTCGCAACATCTGTATAAGTTGTCATTGTTTGACTTCCCCTCGTATAATTTATGAGTGCAAATAAAACTTATTATAGGTCACCGACTTTCATACAAATACATTTAATACATTTTTATTGCTTGGGGCTTATTTTATGCGTAGGTACCCTATATACAAATATGACCAGCGTATTTGCATAGCGATTATTTGTTTGAATTATGGTCCCCTATGAATCATAATGAATATTTTATGATAAGAATGAGACTTTTAACCTAATTTTCATTAAGATCGAATTAATTATACTCAATTTATTGTTGAACAAACATACATACAATTGATTTGTGGCTGGGCTATCTCGAAACGTTAAAAAATCTTTCGAGAACAGAAACTTGAACTTTCCGAACTTCTTCAACGGGTTAGAATACGTGTATCCCCAGCCCCTTTCTACCCGTGGGTGTCGTAAGCGGCGACAGAGGGTAATTCTGGTGCATAACATCTTCAGCAATAAAATAGTGGGAACCGAGCATTGCACGATTGGGCCAAGGCAGCACAAGATCGGCGTGTAAAAAGAGCTGTCATTTTAAGAATAGTATATTTTAGCTATAAATAAAAATACCCTTTTAAAATTACAAGTTGCGTCAAATACAATGTAATATACTTATCTATGTTTTTGCAAAAAATATTTATACGCGCCTGGCCATGTTAGAACCTCGACTAAATCCTCTTTTTTTTCTTTAAACATTTAATTACAACATATTTTACCAGCCAGATCTACAGTTCCATGTCGGGGTATAATAGAAGAGGAATCAGCTTCCATCTTGCCTCAAACACATCCCCAAACATCCTAGTTCTCGAACTATTAACCTTTCGAATGGCAGCTTATTGCCTCAACACCTCCCCAAAAATGTTGCTAGCTCTCGGAATATTAACCCTTCGAATAACAGCTAACAATGCGTTTGTTTATTGGCTATATTTGGACGGACCACACGGGACGCGTCTGTGTAACACACAGCTTTTACGATTTCCTATAACTGTGATCGCTAAACCCTAGTTTTTTACCTTTCGTTACAATTATACCAAACTGCGACCGATATACTGTAGGGCTTTCGTTACAATTATACCATTTTCTTCTTTAATTATTTATGTGTCTGAGAATTTAAACTGTCTATTCACATTTACTATTGTTATGGATTCATTGAAATTAAATTGAAATTACTATGAAAACCAAATAACTGATAGACATACTTAAACATACTTTTTTAAATACATACAGATAGAATATAGATAAATTAACACCCAGACAGAAGAAAATTACAATGTTTGTCACATAGTCATTTTCTACTCTTGGGAATTGAACCCACACCCTCGGGTGCACCACATCCACTGCGTTAATCGGGTCATCAATAAACCGCATTTAAAACCCGTCAAAAAGTATTTTTATACAAGCATTCTTGTTCTTTTCTCGTTTCATTTAAACAGATTTCGCAAAAATATTTAATAAGGTATTTTACCAAATAAAGAGCTGACTTTATTTCCTCATTCTGACCTCATAATCGAAAACTTTAACAGGATAAGACATCCTTGCATTCCTGACCTCAGGGTCGACTGGCGCCATCCGTCAGAGAACAGTGGCCAATTGTCTTAATTGTGAATGGGTAAATAGATAAGGATGAGTCAATTAATATGGATCAAATTCAAGTCAGATAAATCAATATGTTAATTATAGCTCTCTGCGCGTGGTTTCGCCTTCGCAATTTTTTTGAGTAAGGCAAACGGAGCATGCGGTTCACTTGATGTTAAGTGACTGACCGCAGCCCAAGAACGTTTTCAACATAAAATTGTCGCAGATGCGTTGCCGGCTTGAAGGAAGATGAAGTATAAGGAGAGGATTAATGATGGGAAATTAGGAGAGGGGTAATCAGGATGGGAGAGGAGTAAACAGAAAGAGAGATGGATGGGACTTGAATGGTAAGAACCATAGTGCAATACTGCTTCACGCCGATCTTCTGTAGGTAAGGACGTCGGTGCGAGCCTGGCCCAATCGTGCAATTTTCGGTTCTCGCCCTTTTAAATAAAATGCATTTTCATAATGTTTAATGTCACAGCATCGTATGGATTTTCTATACAAAAGAATCCATTGCAGACGATATCGATATGTGGACAAATAGCATTAAGTTCTGTTTCTAATGATGATTTAAGACAATGATTTAATGAACTTTAAATAGATCAAATTAATTGCAGTTGCATAACATTTGACGCAGGAATGCGCCGAGGTCAGATAAACACAGGGTCACTCCTTGACCCCCCGCTATCCTATTCATAAAAGTTTGCTTATGGACGTTGGAAGTAATTGTTTGCGAGATAAAAAAGGCCTTCCTAAAGAAATACTGCGACGTATGTGAAAGAAAAAATCGCCTAAAGATGAGTTTAAAAAAATGGAGGAGGTACTCAATTCTACCGCATTTTTTAAAGTATTTTGACCGATTTCAAGATTTTTTGGCATTCGAAGGAGTAGTGTGGTCCCATAGAAATTTGGTTCAAGTCTGATCATCCATTGGAAAGATATTCCAGTGAACTCTTCGAAAATCAACAGAATAACCCATTAACTTCACAAGTCACTGAAAATGGAAAAATTATCAAAAAGTCGGTGCCATTACCTATTTTCAATTTAACAAGATTTTGTACCGACTTTGTATAGATTTCAACAAAAATAAAATAAAGGTTATCTTCTACTTTTAGTGTGAGGAAGTCGGTTTTATTTCCCGTCAATTTTTTTTTTGTAATTTTTAACTTTTTGATAACACTAAAAGTGAAAAATAAATATATAAATATGGTCACTTTTAAACCATACGGAGATACAAACATGCAAAATAGGATCCTTTCACCGCGACCTCTAGGTTCATAGACTATTTATAGTTTCTGAGAAAAAACGCGAATTCCAACAAATGGCTAAGCCAGATCGCGATAAGAGTACAGTTGTTCCGGGAATCAAACTCGCGATCGTTGACCGGTGACTCAGTGCGAATTTGAAGATTTACTTTGGATTATATTGAAATTACTAGCCGCGCCCCGCGGTTTCACCCGCGTAACGTCTGATCCCGTGGCAACTCCGGGATTAAAAGTAGCCTATATGTTATGCTGAACCCTTACCTGTATGTATACCAAGTTTCATCATAATCGGTGCAGTAGTTTTTGCGTGAAAGAGTAACAAACATCCATACATCCATATTTACAAACTTTCGCCTTTATAATAGTAGTAGGATATAATGACTACAACTAGTAAGTAGCAACTTCAAAATTATTTTAGATGAAAACCTTTTAAATATTATAAGAGTCGATAGATTTACGATTTTCAATGTATCAATGATTATGGATAGATTGTTATGTTAGATTACTGACAATAGATAGACAAAAGTCATAGCAAATGTATCCGTCGTTAGGATATTGAAATCAAAGTAGGTGCAAATAGATAGATTTGTCTGACTTTAGTAAGCAAAACAAGGGATAGATATTGAAAACGGCCGTTAGATCTCCAAGTCCCACACATTTAGTCTTACCCGACGCCACACGGGAAAGTTCTCTTTTCATTTCTCATTTTTCTTTCCTTCATCTCTTTCTCACCCCTTCCTCTTTATGCTGAGAATCTGCGAGTCATAATGTCCGATTCACACAGGTCAGGGGCAGAGTTATTTTATTTATTTATATAACGAGGATCCGATACATTACAATTAATAAATTGTCAGCTGTAAACATAACCTAAAAAATACATGATCACACAAAATAATTAAAGAAAAAATAATTGATATACTAAACAGAAATTATTTTTAATTCATTTTTAAACAAATTCTGTCGGACAGGGTGCTGTTAAGTTTCCGACTTAACAATTAATAATAATTTGTTATAAAAAGAAGGTATATTAATGTATTCACTGCATCAGGGAAGCAAGTTTCAATATTTTCTCTCCATTTTGTGCAGTGCTAAAGAGTCCCAAGATATCCTGCGAGCATCTGCTAAAGTCAAATATCGTAAAAAGTGTAAAAGTCGACAGAACATGGAACAATTAAAACTAAATTATTAAGTTACATTAATAATTCGTGAATAACACTACATATTAAATTGGACATTTGGAAGTCAAGCAGACCTGCAATACAAGTTTTTACTTAGTGCAGGTCTAGCTGATCACGTTAGTCTCCTAAGTATAGTAAGAAATGTAATGCCAAGTACTAATGTTAAATGTAAACTATGTTATTTTGATGCCAATAAAGAATTTATTTGAATTTATTTATTTATTTGACACAATTAATACTTCATGGGACGAACTTGCCTCGTTTCAAAAAGATTGGACCACTACAGCCCAAAACAGGAAGGATTGGAGGAGGGAAAGGGAGGCCTTTGCCCAGCAGTGGGACATTACAGCCTCAAAATCTTCTTCTATATATATAAAAGAAAGTCGTGTTAGTTACTCCACTTATAATTCAAGAACGGCTGAACCGATTTAGCTGAAAATTCGTAGGCAGAACCAGGCTTAGGACCAGGAGAATGACATAGGATACTTTTAATCCCGGAAATCCCACGGGATCGGGCTATAACGGCACAGCACGGGCACAGCTAGTAATAAATAAATAAATTAATACTTCATACCTCTAACCGCTACTTGCGCACTTATCCATATAAAGCCGGGCACTAAACTAGTATATAATAACGAAGGTTACAGCGGTCAGTCGTGAGTCACTTACATTATAATTGAGCGCTGTCTAAGGATCTTTCCTAATATAGATCCGAAAGGTCACATCAAAACCGAATTATCATGTCATTTTTGATAATTAAAATAATATCTTTCGACATAACTGGTTCTAGAAAACTGTTATTTGCCTCGTGGATGTGATGTGCTGATTGAGAGGTCTTGGGGCTACAAGCACGCTACAAGGTTTAGGAAAAGCGGCAAATTTCTATGGCTATATACAACTCCGAAACTACTGAACTGATTTGGATGAAATTTTGAACAGAGATTCTTTGAAACCTGAGTAAGGATATAGGATAGTTTTTATCCCGAAAATCCTACGGGAACGAGATATATACGCGGGTGAAACCGCGGACCTCAGCAGGTTGGTAATATATTTAGTTTTTTTCTTGCCATAGAGCTTGAGTGCCTCTAAGAACAGATAAATATCTTGTGCCTAATCTCTCTGTTATATCCATATCCTATCCTATTTGTTTATGGTGCTGAGGCAATAGGTAATGTACTTGGTTCGTCATTCGAGCGTTCGTACGTACGTCATTCGAGCTAGGGCCATTTTTGGGGAGGTTTTTAAAGCAAATTGAAAACTTGCTAGTAGTCCTCAACATGCAACTTTAGTAAACCCTATAAAAATTACAAGATGCCTAAAATACACTTTTATACTTTATACTTTTAAACTGTTTTTGCAAAATATTTATGAACTAATAGAACTAAACTTATTAAGTAAACTAAGTCCAATTTATGGGTAGTTCCTTAATAGTTTGATAGAAAAATAATCAATCAAAGATTTTTAAACTCTAAACACTTATAACACATTACTGTAGGAATAAAGACCAATTTCAAATAATTACAACCTCAAATTGAGACACGAAAAGCTTTGTGTTTTTATAGTATAATCTTGTGTTTGTTTTAACGCGAGTACTTTCCATTTTAAATAAAGTACTTTTTAAAGGATTTTAAACGCACGCGGTTTATTTTACATTATTATTTAACCCGACGTTAAATAATAATGTAAAATAATCTATACTAATATTATAAAGCTGAAGAGTTTGTTTGTTTGAACGCGCTAATCTCAGAAACTACTGGTCCGATTTGAAAAATTATTTTAGTGTTAGATAACCCATTTATCGAGGAAGGCTATAGGCTATGCCTCATCTCGATATTCCCACGGGAGCGAAGCCCTGGTGCGCAGCTAGTGTATAATAAACCGCGTTTAAAATCCTTTAAAAAGTATTTTATTTGTGTTTTTATTTAAAATAATGAATTAACCTTTATAAGTTACCCAATAATGTAAAAGGACTGCTTGTCTCCCACTCAATACGAATATGGTGCAATCCTGATGGTAATTTGACTGTTATGAAAAATAATTTAAAATGAAATGCTTACTGAATCTTGTACCTTTTATCTTAACGATTATTAGTGCTTCGGTAGGCGGTGAGAGCCTTATATGAGGGCAAATATTTGAGTGGTTTGGCCTTTGTGATAACAAACGTTTAATATTTTAAATTGTTTATGTTGTTTGTTTCCTTAAAATCATATTGTGTATTTTATTGATAGCTCAGTATTTTAAAAATATATAGTTTACACGTATATGCAAAATATGTAAGTAAATTTTTATCTCGATTTAATATAGGAAGTTTTTAAGACGTAGGCACTAAGAGAGGAGCTTTTTAAAATCAGATGATTTAATATCATAGAATTATAGAACTTTTACTGCAAAAAATATCGGTGATAGATCGCCAACCATCCAGATTGTGTGGATGGAAGAACGGAGGGAGATATTTCAGCCAACTTTAAAAAAAAGGAGGAAGTTCTCAATTCGACTGTATTTTTATGTATGTTACCGCATATTTCCGGCATGGGCCGACTTGGAAAATTCTTTTTCCATGCAAAAGAGTGGAGAATCAGTGTGGCCCCGTAAATTTGGTTCAAGTCTGATCATCCGTGTGGAAGATATTCAGTGAAATAAACGAAAATCAACATAATAAGCTTTATGGTTAAGGTTTAATTATATATATGGTATATACTATATATAAATCTATATCATTAAACTCTAACTCTAAGTCTGAATTGTTACTAGCTATGTTTTGTTAACGGCCCACCTTAGGCTAGCAAAAATCTAAATTTGAGCCCCTTCACTCCGCATACCTCACCCGGCACGGCAACACATGCTTACGCTCGTAGCACGAGCACACGCACACTCGCGCGCAGCGTCGAGTCAGTTCAAAATATAAGTCAAGTGCGAGTTGCGATTATCTATATATATATAAAAGAAAGTTGTGTTAGTTACTCCACTTGTAACTCAAGAACGGCTGAACCGATTTAGCTGAAAATTCGTAGGCAGAAGGCTTAGGATCAGGAGAATGACATAGGATACTTTTAATCCCGGAAATGCCATGGGATCGGGCTAAATACGCGGGCGAAACCGAGGGGCACAGCTAGTATTGAAATAAAACCGTATACGGTTATGGAGATTATTTTATTTGTTTTATGCGTATACATGTAATATTTATTTTTTATAATATTTATATTATATAATTTCGTAATTC
>LQNK01000330.1:376970-392763 GCA_001586405.1 Phoebis sennae | reverse complement strand
ACAAACAAAAAAATCAAATATTTCATCTTTATAATATTAGTTTCCACAACGCGAGCTACTGCTACGGAACGCTAAAAATGTTTTACGCACGAAATATTATTTATTTTCATTATTTCGCGACGTATATTTGTTTGAGTGTGTGCGTGCGGGCGAGCTGGGCGCAAGCGACACAACCTCCCCGTCCGATAGCCGCAGCGTGAGTGAGAGGTAGATATGATTCAGTGGCGGATGAAGTGCGCGCGGGCTTTTTTATAGTTATTCCCTTGTTGTATAGAATATATAAGGTTAATTTAAAAAAAAAGTTAGATGAACCCTGCGTTAGGTCAAATACAAATTAAATACAAATTTCCAACGTTCAGTTAAATGTATTTATTGAGTAATCAATATTCTACGATTTATTTGGACCCAACTTTGCAATTTTTTTCTATCGAGAAAATTTTATGCAATCGTGTTTCTGTTAACATGATCGCAGGCAATAGTCCTGAACTTTGCTACATTTTAATTTCGAAATATTCGATCCATTATTACTAAAAATATTAGTGATCTCGCGAAGCCATTTGGCCTATGGCGGGCTCTTAACCTTTCACAAGTCACTGAAATATATACAAAGTCGGTGCCTTCACCTATTTTTAATTTAACAATATTTTGCTGTATTCATTTCAACAAAAATAAAATAAAAGTTATTTTCTACTCTTTAGTGTGTGAAATCGGTTCTACTCTTTGGCAAAAAGTTATTATTAATATATTTTAATACCTATATTTTATACGTTTTAGAAGTTATACAGTTATTGTACAGTTAAAAAACAAAAAATATTTCATAATTCGCGCACCCAAAACTGTATGAATCACATAAACCCATAATGGTTGTACGTGTATCCTTATAGCCTTATACGTGAGACGTAGGTGTTTGTTTGTACGTGCGTACGTCCCGACATATCGCACCCATCTTGCTGTTTGCTTATTAGGCAAGTTAGGATTGTTACTAACACATGCTATATGGCAAGCTATGAAGGTTTTTAGTAAATAACTAATTTAAATTAACTATCGTAAAAAAATAGGCATCTAAATATTATTTGCGAAGTTGAGTACCTACAAATCTTAATTATGTTTTAAACTTCCTTTTTGTTTAATTTATTGTAATATAATTACTTACATATTTAAATAAAATTTATTTTAAATACTTCGATAAGTATTTTTTGCCTATTTCCGTATATATTACAGGTAACCAATGAGAAAAGAATTTATCTTCGAACAATAAGTAATTTAATAACTTCAGATTATACAAGTATTTTTTTTCAATTCAAATAATACTATTTTTAACCGACATTCAATAAAAAGAATCTTCTCTATTCGTATTTTTTTCTGCATTGTATTATTTCTTATAAAATATCGTATATTAAAGCTAAACACCAGTAGCTTTACAGTAATATGCGTAACAATTGAGTATAAACAATGAAACTTAACAAACGAAAAACAACTTTATTTTCTTCTACTCACAGTCTAAATTAAAATAATCTTTTCCTTTTCTCTAGTATTTCATGAATGGCCAGCAAAACTAACAAACCTTAAAATCAAACGAAAAAGAACTATAAATACTGGTAAATACGGTCCATAATAGATTGTTTTTTATTTCTTTTTCTCTAGTATTTTATGAGTGGCCAGTAAGCATAATAAAACAACAATCGAAAATGAACTTTAACGACATATATTTACGGTCTAAAATAGAAGTAATATACTTTTGTAAGGCTAGAAAATAAATTGGTACATGTGTTGCAAAACTTCGCAAATCTTGTCCTAAACGCGATAGACATGTATGTAAATTTTAATGATTGTATGGAACACGTGATTTCACTCACGGTCAATTTTATAAATTAAGTATTAAATTTGTAAATATTTATACGGTTAAAATAGCTTTTTAATCTACACTAATATTATAAAGAGGAGAACTTCGTTTGTTTGTAATAGACAGGCTCAAAAACTTCTGGACCGATTTTAAAAATTATTTCACTATTCGAAAGCTACATTATCCACGAGTAACACAGGCTATATAACATTATGCTAAGGAATAAAAACAAATACCTACGCCCGAATAGTCACTTCACACACATATCTTTTTTGAAAGTCGGTTAAAAATAATAATAGTATCTATTGATATTATTTGTTACAATTGTCCTATTTAAAGGACGGATTATAATACGGAGGTATACTTGGAAGTATAATATTTGACAATATTTTTCAAAACTTATCTGAAACTATATAAATGTCTGAACCGATTTATATGAAACAACAAAGAAAAATCCACAGGAACTACAGTGTCACAGACAGAAAAATTAACTAAATTAATACTTAACTAAACTCTTTAGAGTTAAAATGCATAGATAAATAAATCACGAAGGGTGCAAATTAAATCCCCATTGAAATAAAACCCTTGACACAAGAGCTTAAAACTTTTTAAAGTTATAGGAATTTAGCCAACCCTTACCATTATGTGTCAAGGGGGGACCATAGAGACACTTAGCATTTCAAAGACTATAGACTTTGATCTGATGAGTGAAGTTTTTAAAATAAACTAGTATTATATAGTGTCCTAAATTGTATTGTGTTATGCGCCCTAAATTCTATAATCGATAGTTATTTACTTGCCTAATAAAAAAAATACACAAAGGGCCGTAGAACCGAAACAACCCTTTTTTGATTTAAGTTTAATAAATTTAATAGATGTGGACATAAATTTAACTTATGTACTAAATGTTTGTAATGGCTTTTCAGGGGTCAAAACCTAAACTATGAGGAATATCAAAAATGCTGAAAAGTTTCCAGATTTGAGTTTAATAATAATCCACAGAATAAGATAATAGTGAAATAAAAATTTTAAAGATTTGTATGTTTTTCTTGGTTTGTGTTCAACAGAACAAAAACAGCTTAACGGATTGTTATAAAATTCGTAATCCCGATATACAAAACTAAGATTAAAAAGCTTTAAATACTCTTACTAAATTAAATACCTTAAAATCCACGTCTCAAGCGGTTTGTAAAGTTTTTTGTAATTGTTTATGTTCATTATTGTGATTGTTTTACGAATTAATACTAACATAATAAGCAACTTTACTAACAAAATATGGATGTGATACCTGAATTATGATAATAAAAAACTAAATATAATTAAACCCGAGATTAAAACAAAAACCTATAACATTAGAAATACTTTTTGTCATTCATATAAAGTATACTGTTAGTAACATTAGTTTACAGTAACAGAAATGTCAATGTCATGATAGTATAAAACAGTGGTGCCATCTATATAATTGATTATTGAGTATTATTTTGTATTTAGTCTTGAATGTTTGAGTATTAAATGCATTAGTTAACTTTGTGTAATATTTAATATTGTTATTAATTATTGTAAATTAACATGAAGTAGTTGTTTATGATATTGTCATTTACCCTCTCTTAAATGTAAAAGTGTGTCATTGACTATTGTAAAATAGGTTGTAAGTGTTGTATTCCTCTCAGACTGTTACGAAACATTGGATAATAAACATGTACGTGCAAGTGATGTGTATCATTGGAACAATTCCCAACAATACTAAACTTGAAATATTACTTATTGATCGTTGATAACATTGTTAATTGTTAGGTAAATTGTTACATCTAAATCTGTATGTAAATGTTAATAACATAATAACATCAGGAAGACATACATGTAATTTATTTCCACCCACGACGTCTAAGCGACGTTGTTTTTTTGTTTGTTTAAAGTTAATTTACGAGGTTAGTTTACTAGATGTGTCATTTTAACAATACTTATAATGGATGAGGCATATGTTTATATAATGACTAGCTGATCCGGCTTCGCTCCCGTAGCATAATATAGCCTATAAAATATAACCTGTGTAACTCGTGGATAATTTTTCAAATGGTGAATGAATTTTCAAAATCGGTCCAGTAGTTTTTGAGCCTATTCATTACAAACAAACAAACAAAGTTTTCCTCTTTATAATATTAGTGTAGATGTTAAAAAGCCGAGATCTGAAATATCGTGTCGATGTACGGTCTCAATGATTGAAAGGAAGAAAAGCACATTTATTTTGACACACACACTACATAAATATTCTGGGACATACAACACTCTACTCTATCTAGTCCTAAACTAAGCAAAGCTTGTACTATGGACACTAGATAATTGATAGACATACTTAAGCATCCTTTTTTTGTAAAAACATACATACTATAAATAGATAAACACGCAAATAGTAGAAAATTAAATGTTCATCACATCATAATTTTCTACTCGTGAACGAACCCTCCGGCGCAAGAGACCATTGCCACATGCACTTCGCCAATCGGGTCGTCAATTTGATCCCATTGAGCCTAAAGATACAACATGCTGTATTTTGTACCTACCAATCATCATCAAATAAAATATGCCTCTTTACTGTAAATTTATCATGCAAATATTGCTTTTTAGATACTAAGTTTCTTCAAAATTTTTGTTTGAGCTGTTTAAACTTTGAAGTGTATCCAGCGACTTTAATTCTTTGTAATAATCGTTTAGTCGTGAATAAACTGTATTTAGAACCATTAAACTAATTAGATTTAACTAAATTTAGCTTACAATGGTTGTTATGCTAAATATGAGCTATGAATATATGTTTGATAATAAATTTTATGGTTAACATCCATATGTCGGTATAATACGCATCGGATTTTGTTTTTGTACAGAAAATGCACTAATATTATAAAGAGGAAAACTTTGTTTGTTTGTTTGGTTGTAATGAATAGGCTCAAAAACTACTGAAACGATTTTAAAAATTATTTCGCTATTCGAAAGCTACATTATCCTGAAGTAACATAAGCTATATTTTATAGTCTATATACCAACTAACTGATCCACGCGGCTTCGCTCCCGTAGCATAATGTAAGAAAGTTTTCCTCTTTATAATATTAGTGTAGATTATCCTACGGGAAGGAAGCCGCGCGGATCAACTAGTCTTCTATACAAAGAATATAAAATCCTATGCCACTAAGTGGGCGCTTTACGTCAAATAGTATTTCAAAACAAAACTATGAACTATGGAAACTGCTGTAAAATATATGCGATTATTAATCCAACTGATATTATAAATGCGAAACTTTGTGAGTATGTATGTATATATGTTTGTCAAAAAAGTATACCTTTAAAAAAGATACTTTGAATTCTATAGCTTCTTTTTCATTCAAGGGTTTTTCATTAGTTTACAATTATACGTAAAACTAGTAATAATATAGATATAAACGTGGAAATTTCCTCTCAATACCCGTCGGTATAAAAATATCAACGACCGCTAAATAAAGGCAAATTAATGTATTCGCTCGATAATTCACCTTCATTGATATTCACTCGCAAAGTTAATAAAATTACAATTTGTCCGAGCTTCTGAGATAAATAAGTGACATATTTGTATGAATAAACGGTATATTTTTGCATTTTTTATGTTATAGCTTTAATATTTTAATGTCATTTTTGCGCTTGTGACGGGTTAGAATACGTGTGTCGCCACCCCATTTCTACCCGTGGTGTTCGAAGAGGTGACAGAAGGTAATTCTGCTGATGAACATTGTAATTTTCTACTGTCTGGGTGTTAATATATCTATAGTATGTATATATTAAAAAAAAAATATGTTTATGTATGTCTAGCAGTTATCTAGTTTTCATAGTACAAGCTTTGCTTAGTTTTTATATTTAACTACTATGCAAACGCATGAATGCACATGCCCTTTGCTATCATAAATATCCTTGTATTTAGGTCGTAATTCCTCAATGAGGATCGAAGCTTCCAGAGCATATTAACCCTATATACAGCATGATTATTTGTAGTGGGTCTTCTACGTTTTACAAATTTAGTATTCGATTCAATTAATTTTTAGACATAACTTTACTAGTGGGTCGCCCCGAGCTGGACCTCGCGTTGTAATGTATATATCAAGACCTTTCATTTGATATATTCATATTTCGGCTATATTCATATCCTTTTTAACCCCCTGATCTTCGTCTTCGGCCATATCGAATAATCATGAATAATTAAACTATATCACTAAAATGTGTGTGATGCAATCAATTAGATGTGCCTAAACGTTGAAATACCTTAAAAAACATAACTTAGACTTGTGTGAAAAAAAAATAATCACTATACTAAAATGACTAGATCAAAAATCTTATTTTTTGCACATTTAATAGATAATCATGATATCATTAATCAATAACTATTCTGTCAGAGGATATGGGTTCGAACCACAGGGTAGAAAATGATGAGATGAACTTTATTATTATCTACTGTCTTGAATCTAGATTGAATAAAATGACTATCTAGATATCTAAAATATATTTGTATTTGAAAAACAAAAAGTATGTTTAACTATGTTTATCAATTACCAAGTTTCCATACAACAAATTCTTTTTCTTTCTTTTTAAATTTTGGATATTTATTATACTTCATCGATTAGGAACATCCTGTATAGTCCATTGTTGCAGTGTTGGTTTGCACTCAACTGCTCTCAATTAGGATTTATACGCACATGATTGCGCCTAATTAATGTGTCGCCCAGCAATGTTGCCAATTTACCTGACTCCATCATTTTATATTAATATTACATCAATGTGCTAAAGTATTTAGCAGTACTAACGTTCCTCCTAACCGAATTTCGGCCACGGCGGTCAATCACTACAGAGACCGACCAACTGCGCGAGAGATATTATTGTGCACAAGTGTGTGCGCAAGCACATGTACGCTTTATTCCTGATGTGATGATCATGAAAACATACTGATCAAAAAATTGTTACAACACAAATAAATATAAAACGAGTTAAAAATCCAGCACAAAGTAGGTATTCAACATGTGTGTCCCATTTCGTAACCATCTGGTTTAAACATTTTTTTATTTATAGGTTCACTAACTAGGAGACACAGTCTTAACACCAGAAAGTTTATTTCTTTGTATTTATTTGAAGGACTTTACACTGATCTTCACGACAAGCTTTCAACCTGGATTCTTCCGCCAGGACCCGCGCTCGCTTAATAGTAAAAATCCTAGATTTTCAGGGTGAAAACCATCCTATATCATTCCTGGGGTTTCTAAGAATCTCTGTACAAAATTTCATCCAAATCGGTCCTGTAGTTTCGGAGCCTTTCCGAAATCTTTCCTCTTTATAATATATATTTTAGTTATTTATTCCACTTGGAGTATCTTTTGAGATAACCGCAGATAAAAGTAAGGATTTATACGAAATTAGTGACAAAAAGTTAGCGCTAGGTCAGGCAATAATCTGCCAAAAACCAATGTTATATAACTATAGATATGTTACTAGCTCGATAATTTTGCGATTTTAAACGGATAAATGTATATCTGCCTTGGTCACGTAACGATTGTTGACAGAACTTTACATAGAAATGGTAGCTTGGTTACAACTGAAAGCTATAAAATGCGTTCGTGAAATTCGTTCGTATTCATTAAATGCACGAAATATTAGGAAAATAAAGCATAAAAGATATCATATCATAGGTAAAATGCAGACATTTTTAATATATTCAAATCAATTTATTATAATTTAAAATATCATTATTTTAATGTTTGTCAACTATGAAGTGATTGTCAAAAAATGACGGGTCGCAATTTTTCACAGTGTTTTGTATGCATATAACCACAGATTAGTGAATAAAAGGCAGATGGAGTGTTCCGAAGACTCGAGTGACGCTAGCTACACGTACGTACACGTGCATTTGTGTGAGTGAAATTTGAAAATTACGAAGCCCTCTTGACGTGCTGTGTCAAACTAGACAAAGACATTAATTTTTGTATTTGCTTTTGAAGTTTGCATTTGCTTTGCGGCGTCACTCGAGTCTTCGGCCGCACTCCATCTGCCTTATTTTCTAATCTGTGCATATAATATATCTATACATTATATCATTATCACAAACATAGTTTTTCTGTCTACGGTATGCGTAGTGACATCAACATTTGGTACGCATCAACATAGCATTGTTTAAGTATTGTATTCATTCCCCGTTTGTTTATGTAAATATTTACATTCTACTCTCAATAGATTTAGTTATTTATCTGTAATAGGATTAAGAAACCAAAGGTTGCTAAGATTTGCGAGGATTACAGGATTTGTGATAATTGTCATCCAATTTACCTACTTATATTGCTGAAGACAACTATCAGACTAACCGACTTTGAAAAGAAATAATGTTTATTAGATTACCTATCGAAATTGCATTATAATAAAACTATCGTTCATGTGTTTTTTTACAATTATTTTATTTTGTCTATACTATGATATATATACCTAATATTATAAAGAGAAAATATTTGTTTGTTTGTTTGAATTGAATATGCTCTGAAACTACTGGACCGATTTGGATAAAATTTTGTATAGAGATTCTTTGAAACTCCAAAAAGAGGAGAGAAAACGCGGAGCTCAGCTAGTAAGATAATATTTAGAACCTATTCTTTTCTCGCAATCAGGTTTAAAAGATAATAATTTTATTACTTCAATCACCTATAGGATATATAAAGCACTAGCTGTTCTGCGCGGCTTCGCTCCCGTCACATAATTTTATAAACTCCATTAGTCTATCATTACTTTACTTTTTATAAATGCGAAAGTAACTGTGACTTATAGTCTGTTTTTCTTTACAATCACTGAACGGATTTAGATGAAATTTTGTACAGAGATTGTTTGAAACCCGAGAACGGACATCGAGATAGTAAAACTATCCCGGAAATCCGGGAACGGAAGATATACGCGGTTAATTATGCTACGAGAGTATGACGCGCGGTACTTCTACTATATTTTACAGTTTTTATTCTTTTCTAGTCGTTGATCGTTATGTAACTGAAATATCGATATTTTACATAATTACTAGTGATGCGCTTAATCATGGATTCACTGAATGACCGAATACCGAATACTTTGCGGTTTATACATTACCAACCGAATATATTAACACATAACAACCGAATATATACCGAATATATTCGGCCGAACATAAGTTAAGTAACATTTTATCTATGTCCTTTTCTAAATTACTAAAATAGGGGGGGTACAATAAAGTGTATTCATTTCATTTTATAGTGAAAAATATACCGAATACCAAATAAACATTAGGCAATTGAAAACCGGCGCTAGGATCTTTCCTAACATGCCGAATTAGATCAATTTGGCGTCGCGGCGGTATGACACATGAAATAAATTTATTTTTTAACTTTGAGTTATTGTTAATGTCTTAAATGTATTATGTTATGTCATGTCTGTCAAATAAATACTTTTTCTTTCTTTCAAATCACTAATATTTACCATCGAGTGATATGATATTTCGTTGCAACGTTGCAGTAACTAATATATTTCAGTGCGCCAGAATATATGAGGGGCTTGTCATGATAACTGTTATCTAAGGTGGCTGAACTTTTGTTTGGCTTTTATATTGTGACACAAGAAATAACGAGCTGAAATAATGCGGTTCTACTCAATGATTTCATGTACTTCTCTTTTTCTTTTAACGAAAAATTTGATTTTTAAATTGAATTTTTGATTTTGAAAAAGATTGAATTTTTATTTTATTCTTTCCCAAGTAATTATGAGAAGACCTACCGCCTGCTGTCGTTTTATCCTTGTATTATGGGACGGGTTGAGAAATAAACAACAAATCTTTATTTCAAAAGTGTATATTTTCTACTAGTGATCGCACAGTAGTCGAAATTCGACCATAATAAATTTTAATTTAATTTATGTCTATGTCAGTACTCTATGTCAAAAGAAACAATTTGACCACAGAGTATGTATGCGTGTACAATTACTTGTGTATGTATGTGTGAAATGCATGGTAGTGTGTGTTATGTTTTATTTATTGATTTTTATGTACTTTATAAACATTATTATTGAAAAATATTACCGTTCTGCACTTCTCCTACATATAAACTATAAGTGTGCCAAATTGTATGCTCCTGCGTTTACGCAATTTTCGTTAACGGGGTCCAAAGTTTTTGCATCACGTATTAATATAGATAATGGGACACGTTGTATATTGTGTTTATATAGTCTTTATCCTCAGTACAAGGTCTAGGAATGCTAATGCTATCAGTGTTTGTGTTATCAGCTGTCCACTGACCCTAGATAGCAGAATGTAGATTATCACAAACACCTTGTAGCAATGTTAATGGGACATGAAGCTTATGTTAATTATATTAGTTAACATCTATATAAAATGTTACATAGCGTTTTATTCGTTTACAGGACATTTCACATTTCAATGAATCATATTAAAATAACAAACTTCGACCCTTTTCATTAATTTTCGTGTTTAGGAACATGTTCTGATTGTCCTGTAAATGAATGAAACGTAGCTTAAAATTGTAGCTGTGTTTTACGGGTATAAAAACTCAGAGGTGTCTCGGATAATCAATTTCGCATAATGTGCCACAAGTATGTAATGTTTATCACTACATAGTATTAAACAAGTTTCAATAGCAAGCCTTAGTCAGGAAGATGGAGGTGTGGACCAGCCCCCTGTCGGCGACTGACCGCAACCCATGACCTACAACACCAAAGTGTCGTAGTTACCTTGCTGGCTTCAAGGAAGGGAAGTGGATAAGGAGAGGATTAATGATGGGAAATTGGGAGAGGGGAACAACAGAATGGGAGGAGAATGGAATGGAAATGCAGGCCTCCAGGCCCCCGCTTAAATTAAAAAAGGCTATAAAATATAGCCTATTTAAGAGAAAGAATTTTTAAAATCGGTCCATAAATTTTTGAGCCCATTCATTACAACCTAACAAAGAAACAAACAAAGCTTTCTTCTTTCTAATATTAGCGTAGATGAAGTAAATTTGCTATTTTTTGCTATTTCATAGTTAAAATATTTCCATCGTCAAACCTATAAATGATAAGTAGCCAATCAATTATGCACAATTGAAAAACAATTAATGCACTTTAACTTATCTACACCAATAAGTTATATGTAAGGTTAAATGTTAATTAGAATAACCAATGCCAGTTGATAAACATGGAATAATTTTGAAATGTAGAAATATAGGTCAAAAACTTAATATACAAATTAAAGGCAATCTTATTTACGAATAGTACATGCTCTTATTAATTCCTTTTTGGATAAATAAAATATAATTTTAAATTAATATTATACGTAAAAGATATGGGTCCCTAGGAGCGCCGGAGCGGTGTCTATTAACACAAAAAGATTTTCTTAAATCAGATCTATAGTTCCTGAGATTGGCGCGTTTAAACAAATATCATTGGTAGATATATATTGTTAGTATGATACATTTAGCTTATTTCATACTTTGTATTTTTATTTCTTGATGGATGTATAGTTATACATCATTTTTATTTGGAAAAACGCAGTTTCAATATTGTATTCTCAATTCTACATTTTAATATAACATTTACTTTTATTATTGCATACATTACAATAACTAGTAACTTTTCTAAAAGTTTCACGTCAAAAAGGGATCCGAACGAAGGACCAGCGCTGGTTACCTGCAACCAGCACGATTTATGTGTGTATCTATTTATTAAGTTTGTTTTGTATATTTCTTTATATTATCTCTGTAAAATATATGTGCATAGGAGTTGCAAATAAATATTTTTCGTTTTCTTTCTTTATATTAATATAGTGGATTAGAGTAAAAATATATTTTTCTCCAAATAACAAATACATTTAGTACGTAAAACAGAATCCAATATAAACAATCAATGACTCGTAGGGTCTCGGCCCTTTGCTCTAAAAGTACCAAAATATTTGCCATCTATACCCTACCCTCTTCGAATAAACATCGCATAAGGGTATATTGTGTGCAGTTCATCGGCCATATAACTAGCTTGCCTCCCGGTGCCGTCTAAATTGGTGCATCTGTTGCATATAACGTAATACGATATGGTTGTAGGGCTGTCGATCTATATTTATATTGTTATTTTTGTATTTTAATGTTTTGTCTATGAAATGAGTGTATATTCGAGTGAAATATATTCTCTTTTATTTAATATGTTTTAAGTAACGTTGTGTTTTCCTTTTGTATATGTATTGCGTATTAAACGAAGTCGTAAAAAATTCGGCATTCTTTTATCTTATAATCATGTAATTGGATTCATGATATCACTATAATTTGAATTTTGAATAAAACCTTAATAAAAATATAACAATCTATGTATATAATACTCAGCGATAGATTTTGTAGTTAATTTAAGTCATAGGCATATAATAATAAACCGCCTTTGAAATCTTTAAGGTATTTTATATAATGTTAAACAAAGGTTTGAACAAAATATTTGTATAATTGACAGCCCTAAGCCCCACATCTGCCGAAGCTGTGAGATGCCGAAAATGGCTCAAATAATATTTAGTAGTTATTTTTTATCACATCAATGAGTGCTATTGGTGTACTGTAACAGATGATTATTGAAATGTTTTCTATGAGTGTGTATAAGTGTATTTTATCCAGTGAAATAATTTTAAAATTTCGAATTCATTTTTTATCCGCTACAATTAATTTTAAAATTGTTTAATAAGACATTCAGTGAAACTGAAATTGATCTAAATGCATCAACTTCTAAAATGTTTAAGAAACAAGGTTTCAACTCTATAACAAATTTTTAATGTATTTTATGTCTGTTATACTATTTTGTAAAGCCACAGTAAAGCTGTGCCTACGTTTAAGTTAAATACATAATTCGCAATTATAATTTAACTTAATATAGCAAAAATACCTATATAGTTGGTAAGTCTAAATAAATATGTAAATAAATAATCCTTCTTACTAAATGTGAGGAAGTTTTAAGATTTAAGTAATTATTATTTAGTAATTTATTTTCTGAAAATTAAGGTTTAATTAATGTTAGAATAACGCTCTAACGACTGCACAAAGTAAGATGAAATTTCGCACAAAGATAACTATAAGTTATGTCCCGAGCAAAATCTGTTTATAAATAAGCATTATAATGCATTCCAATACTATTACTATTATTTAAAACATGTGAAAGTTCGTATGTTTGTTACTCTATCACGCTCAAACGACTTTGCCTAAAGTTTTGCAGATACACAGTACAGTATTACTCTTTTCTACTTAAAAGTTTGACTACTGTGTCCCATACTTGTACGAACGAATACATAAGGATAAATACAATAAAATCACGAAAAAAAAACGCCAAAAGAGTTCCATCAAATTTAACGCCGTTTTACCATAAACAAACATGGAATCATGCCCAAAAACAGCCACCAGGAAGTGTTACAGAGGCGACGTAAAATTTTTATAGCTTGCGTTTGTAGGGAAACTATTATATTACGCAATTTTTAAATGCGTGCCCATTTTTAGCTATGGGTTCAATGTATATGAAAATAAAATGAAATACTTTATTGCACACAAACATAAGCATAGAAAAAGTAATTATAACAAACTTAAAATAAAGAGAAGAGTGCAAATGGTGGTCTTAACGCTAAATAGCATTTTCTTCCAGACTATTTATTTTTTATTTCTATAATATAAAAATAAATCGCATAATGTGTTGGTAAGCGCATAACTCAACAACGCCTGGAACAAGTTGGCCAATTATTTTTTAAATGTTCGTTATTTCAAGGATTTTTACGGCATGAAAAAATTGAATAATTGCCGAAAAAACCCTGAAAACATTTTCTTTTTCCCATACAAACATTTTCTAACTAAAACGTAGAGTTAATTTGAGCTCATTTGCTTTATTGCTTATATTTACTACTTATAGCTAATACTAAGCACTGTAAGTGTGTTTAAAACATCATGACGTAGCTAAGAAAGGATTTTAATAAAATCCCACGGGAACAGGGAAAACAGTTATACGCGGGTGAAACCGCGGCTCACAGCTAGTTATATAGCGCGTAGTTTTTCAAGATTTTTCTAAAATTCAAAACAATTTTGATCAAAAATTGCAAAATTTGCCAATAAAAAGTATTAAATGAACAAAATTCGCTTCTTTCAACGTTTTATCCCGAGGGATATATGGCGAGGGGATAATTAAGATCGATATAGTGTGATCCCACACCCGCATCCGGCTTAATTGATAGTGATGTACATTTATCGATATTTGGAAAAATGTTTAGATTAGTGAAGTTCCATATCCCATAATGAAACGTAAACGGATATATGTATTCTTTCGTTTTTTTTTAATTATTATATCATTATGATAGAGAACAATTGATTTCATAGTAAAAACAATCAAGTTACTTATTATCTTCTCGGTATTAACTTATATAACCTACAGTTTTAAATAATTGAGTGTATCTAAATACTTCAAAATAAATTATTTAAAAATATTATTTTAGATTATTTTTTATTATGGCAACCACTTGACACAGTTTTAAAAATTGAGTGCATGTACTTACTTCAAAATAGATTTTTGAAAAAATTACCTCCTAATTTTTATTAAAACTTAACTATATCAGTATTTAGAATAGAATAGAAAATTATTATTCAACATAAATACACAACCAAAATCATTATTTGCCAAACCAAATCTTTTTCCACGTCAGGAATTCGAACCCATAATCTTAGTTGCAATGCTATGACTAATCTTTTAACCACGTAGCATAAAGACAATGAAAAGTAGAACAATCAATGCCTGACGCCATCGCAAGTTAATTCTAAATCATCAGAGCGCACATCTCTTGGCTCAAGCTGTAGATTGAAGAGGAGACACGTTGAGTAACCATTTACGAAGCGAATTTTGAACGAATCCTACTTATATAAATGTGTAAGTTTATGTATGTATGTTTGTTACTGTTGAAAGTTGGTATAACGTATGTTTATTCAAATTATAATTCATTCATCTTTTAATTTTTTTAAATTAGTGGTTAGAACAAAAATCGTAATAAATGTTTACTGCAGCGCCCCCTGGCGACTGCCGTGTGACCTATCCACCTATCTATCTAAGATCATTCACCAACCAAATCAAAACCGATCACTGAAAACCGTATTAAAATCGGACCAGCAGTTTTGAAGATAAGGGAACATTAGATTGCTCAAACAAACAAACTGCCTCTAACCCAAAACGCATATACAATCTCCGATCCGTTACGTGTTATAATATATCAATATTGCACTTTGTTCGGTAGTAGTTTACATAACTAGAATGTTTGCTCATATCTAGCCCTAAGTTATAGGTCAAAGATAAGCAGATAAGGGAGTTAGAGGAATTTACATTGCAGGTGATAACAAGGAAACTAAAATAGGCTTAAATTGTATAAGAAGTATTTTATTTAAGCTAAGCTCCGCGGTTTGACCTGTATATCCCCGTAAGATTTACGGTCATTTCTGGGGTTTCAAAGAATCTCTATACAAAATTTCATCCAAATCGCCTATTCAATAGAAACAAACCAATCCTTCTTCTACGGGAACGGAATATATACGCGGGTGAAACCGCGGAGCTCCGCTAGTGTATTATAAATGCGAAAATAAGTCTTTCTGTCTGTATGTCTGTTTCGTCTTCACGCCTGAACCACTGAACCGATTTGGAGGAAATTTTGTACTGAAATTGTTCGAATGAACAAAGGATAAGTTTTTTCCAGGAAATCTCACAGGAACGAGAGATACGGGGCACAGGTAGCATATAATAAGTTAAAATGTTCATGCAAAGTTATAGCTTCTTCAATCTATAGTATTTTCATACATTTTTTTAATAGCAGAGCAGGCAAGGGAGCAAGTGGGTCACCTGATGTTAAGCGATCCCCGCCGCCCATGAACACCTGGAACGCCGGGGGTAGCACAGGTGCTT